>SJYX01019600.1:184965-268358 GCA_006410675.1 Oreotragus oreotragus | reverse complement strand
CTTATCTCTTCTTGCTATTCTCTGGAACTCTGCATTCAGATGCTTATATCTTTCCTTTTCTCCTTTGCTTTTCGCTTCTCTTCTTTTCACAGCTATTTGTAAGGCCTCCCCAGACAGCCATTTTGCTTTTTTGCATTTCTTTTCCATGGGGATGGTCTTGATCCCTGTCTCCTGTACAATGTCATGAACCTCATTCCATAGTTCATCAGGCACTCTATCTATCAGATCTAGACCCTTAAATTTATTTCTCACTTCTAGTATGTAATCATAAGGGATTTGATTTAGGTCATACCTGAATGGTCTAGCATTTTTCCTTACTTTCTTCAATTTAAGTCTGAATAAGGTAACAGGATTAGAACATAACAATAGAAAGATCTTACCAGACCCACTCCCATAATTTACATTTTAAGATGACAGGATTAGTCACAAGTTTTTCAGGAAGGAGAAACTGTCCTCAAGCAGGATACATTCTTGTTATATAATCCTAAACTGAGTTGTTGTCTAATTATCAGTTTTGGGCTTAAAGAAAAACACATTTTATGTGACTGAGACTAAGAAATATGGAGGGGAAAAAAGATGTTTGTCCTTTCCTCTACCTTGAGAATTCCAGACCCCTTTCTCCTCCTTGGGAATCCCGGACGTCTTATCAACCTGCCTAGGGACTGAGTCTCTCAGTATTAAGGGGTGGAGTTGAAACTGGCAGCCAACAGCATCTCTGGGGACACCTTCAGAAAGCTTGGGTCCTGAGGACCGGAGCACTGATGCCATGGTTGAGACGCTTTGCGGCAGTCCCAGAACAGCAGCCGGCACACACGCCCATTCTTGGCATTTGAGCAAGGTTGGGAAGTGCAACGCGCACACCCTGGTCTTGTCCTAAGAAAAGACCAGTCAGAGATTAGCCCTGGAGGCACTCATGGAGGGGTGGACATTTGAAAATAATAATTATCATTTCATCTCACTTGAAGACAGAAAATGTACCTTAATCGTCAATAATTACTATATGGCTAGAATGAAGAAACTGATAATTCCTTTAACATGATAAATGTGAAAAACTCATAGCTATGGGTGAAAATCACACTGACATCAAAATTTCCTTCACATCAAAATTGACTAAATTGCACCACTCTATCAGAGCAAACTTTGCAATATCAATCAAAACACAGTTGACCCCTGGACAGCAGGGATCCTAATTGCATAGGTCTACTTAGAAGATGATTTTTTAAAAAAAATGTACAGTCACACACCCCCCACCCCCACCCCATATCTGTGGGTTCCACATGAGAGGCCTGGGGCCTGGGTGATCCTCCAGGGCAGAGTCAGAGAAGATGCATAATTCAGGAGCACAGAAGGCCAGGGGCCCTGAGCACTGTGGAGTCCCATCTGGGCAGGTCCTGGAGCGGACCGGCCTGAAGACAGGGCCGGCCAGTTGTAGCACTTTCTGATTAAAAATCAGTACCCGTTAGTCATGAAGTGTTGAGAAACACAGAAGAGCACAAAGAAAGCAAGCGCAGCGTTTCTAGTCTAGAAACCCGTTGAAGCGTCCTGGGGCCTTTTCACTTCGTAAGAATGCCTGTGATTTCATTCACCCATCTGCGTCTTGGCGGTGACGCGCCCCTGTTGCTCTGCAGGCGCTTCTCGGGTTTCGGGGAGCAGGGGCTGTTCTCCGGCTGCGGGCTGCAGGCTTCTCTCGCTGCAGAGCAGGGCTCTAGGGAGCCTGGGCCTCGGTGGCTGCAGCTTCCACGCTCTGGAGCACCGGCTCGAAAGCTGAGGCTCAGGCTGCGCTGCTCTGAGGCGCGTGTGATCCCTAAGGAGCAGAAAGAGAAAGTGACAGCAAAGTCGCTCCGTCGCCTCCGACTCTAACCCCGCCACCGACTGTAACCGGGGGCTCCTCCGCCCATGGGATTCTCCAGGCAAGGGCCCTGGGAGGGCTGCCATTGCCTTCCCCATCTCGGGACAGGAGCTGAACCTGTGTTTCCTGCGTGGGCAGGTGATCCTTTTTCCACGGAGCCACCGGGGAAGCCGTCGCGGCATTTCCTTTCGGATCTCTTTCTCTTTCTTTGCCTCTCTCGCATCTCCTCATAATCAAATGCTATGCACGCTAAGTTGTTGCAGTAATGTCCGACTTTTTGTGACCCCACGTAGCCCGCCAGGCTCCTCCGTCCATGGGATTCTCCAGGCAAGAATACTGGAGTGGGTTGCACGCCCTCCTCCAGGGGACCTTCCCCACCCAGGGATCGAATCCGTCTCTTGCATCTCCTGCTTTGGCAGGCAGGTTCTTTACCACCAGCACCACCTGGGAAGCCCCATCAAATTCTATGCCTTCCTTGTTTCTCACTCAACATTACATTATGAAACTTTATATAGCTTACCGAGAATTCTTGGAAATCATGATAGTAGGAGGTGGGGGTCATTCTATCTTGAAGGATGGAAGCCACTCAGTTAATTATCTCGCATCTTTGAAAAATATTGAAGATTAAATTCTCCAAGATTAAATCAACCTTGATGCAAAGATTGTCATCCAGGAAGTTAGTTAGGGAACACTGTGTATTCAAATTAGTTTGGGAAGGACTCAAGGCAGACCTGGGCGGAGGAAGAAGCTGGTCTATGATGCCATCATAGCAAAGACCCTAGATGACCCCACAGAGTACTGGGAAGTTGGGGTTGTGCCTTCGTAACTATCCCAAGGTTCGCCAAAGTGGCCAGGCCTTTATACCCTGTTTCATCAGATACAGGCTGCCCACAGAACTGGTGTGATTGTGGTGAGACCGCCCTCTTCGGTTTTGATTAGAGAACATCTGTTATAGTCAACCTCAGAAAGCTCATGTTATGTCCAGATGGTTAATGCATGCTGATTAGATGGTTTGCTGTAGACCAAACTCAGGCTGTTGGCCAGCAGCACTCTTAGCATCTGGGAAGATAAGGGGCATCTGAATGACGGACCCAGCTTCGAAGCCCATCCCTTGCTTTGCTCAGATACATTTCTGTGCTTCAGTTCTGAAAGTCACTCTTTTGGGATTATGTTCGTTTCATCTTCCTGGAGTGAGTTTGTAAGACAAAGATTAGGGGAAGGAATGGTAGTTTCTGCCACTGAAGTTGGTGTCCCCAAATTTATAGTCACTGTGTCCCTCCTCTGCAAACCATCCCAACCTTCTCCCACCCTTTCCAGTCCTCTCTGCTGGTCTGACTCAGATCCTCCTTCTTAGCGTACCTAGATCTCTTGTCACTGTGCCCGTCTCAGGACTACACTGTTGCTCTTGACCACTTCCTATTAAAACTGGGCAAGGGAGTGCCCAGAGTATCCAGATGGTTAATGCATGCTGATTAGATGGTTTGCTGTAGACCAAACTCAGGCTGTTGGCCAGCAGCACTCTTAGCATCTGGGAAGATAAGGGGCATCTGAATGACGGACCCAGCTTCGAAGCCCATCCCTTGCTTTGCTCAGATACATTTCTGTGCTTCAGTTCTGAAAGTCACTCTTTTGGGATTATGTTCGTTTCATCTTCCTGGAGTGAGTTTGTAAGACAAAGATTAGGGGAAGGAATGGTAGTTTCTGCCACTGAAGCTGGTGTCCCCAAATTTATAGTCACTGTGTCCCTCCTCTGCAAACCATCCCAACCTTCTCCCACCCTTTCCAGTCCTCTCTGCTGGTCTGACTCAGATCCTCCTTCTTAGCGTACCTAGATCTCTTGTCACTGTGCCCGTCTCAGGACTACACTGTTGCTCTTGACCACTTCCTATTAAAACTGGGCAAGGGAGTGCCCAGAGTAGCTTAAGGAGATTGTCCGGGTGCTGAACACACGCAGCCCTGGCCCCACTGTGTAAGAGCAGCCTTTACTTTCTCTGGGTACTTCCGACCGGTCCCTTTGCACCTAAGGAGTCTGAAATACGTAGTGGCAGCCATACGCTAAAGTTCCATGTCACTGTCTCTGTGGATTTGAGCCTGGATTTGTGGGGATGGAGAAGGGAATGGCAACCCACTCCAGCATTCTTGCCTGGAGAATCCCATGGACGGAGGAGCCTGGCGGGCTGCAGTCCACGGGGTTGCAAAGAGATGGGAAGGACCAGATTTCTGAGGTGGGTTTTACTCAAAGCGATGGTTAGAGAAGCAGCCCCGTTTTCACCCTTTGGTTTATGGGCCCTGTGTTCTAACTTTGGGGAGCAAAGCATGATATAGTACATGGGAAATTACAGCTTATTCTGAATGCAATATCATCCTGACGAGGTATAGTCTTTAAAATGTTGCCTCATGCCTACCTTCTGTATGAGGTCAGAGAAGGAGGCATTTTTGGGGAAAAGTAAAGAAGCAAGATAGCACAGGAGGAAGTGACTGGCTCCAATATCACCACAGCAAAGTCTTAACAAAGACAGCAGAGGAGCCCAGAGGGAAACTCTAAAGCTGAGAGTCTCTCAGTGTTGATTCAAAGAGCGGCCAAGAGGTTGGACCTTCACACCTGCACGTCGACAGCCAGTGGATGTAGCTGCGTCAGAGGAGGTCCTGGGCAAGGACTCTCTTCGGATGAGGGCAGTTCTTGGAGGGAGCCGACATCTGAGCCGACGTCCGGACAGTGTCCGCAGCCTGCAACTAAGCCATGTCCGACCCGAACAGATACTCTGGTAAATGTTCACAGATAGATAACCTGGTGTTACGAACTTTCTGTGGCTTTTCTTCACTGGATTTCCATTTTTCATTTAAAGAAAACCTCTATTACTCCTTTATAAATGAAATATTGCTTTCAAAAGTTGTTCTTATTTTTAGACTCTTTCCTTCAATTAAGTGTTGAATGATCAGATTCCACATGTGTTCTATCCATTTCTGTTTGGAAGAGCTATGCATTTTTGATTGGTTCCAACTCTCAGAGAAAACACATTCCTGAGTATGTAAGAAATGAATTCTGTTTCCAAAATACTGATCCTATTACCTGTGTTTGGTTTGAGACTGTTACCCTGGGCCTTGATTTACCAGTTGCTGACCAAAGCATGTGGTTGGTTATCAGCCCCTACTCACATGAGCCTGTCTGTTGTTTCATCTTTGGTGTCAGACATCTGTAGACTTGTTGATTCTGTATTTTTAATGTCGGTTCTTCCCATATTCAATTCTGACCTTGTATTAGCCAGGGTTCCCCAGAGAAACGGAACAGCAGGATATATGTGTATGTGCCCTAAAAAGTGATGGGAAGACAACACCCAGTTTCTTCTTTGAGGGTAATTCTCATCTTTCTGCTCTCTCTGCTTTTTCAGATACTTCAGTGGCTGCCATAGAGTTAAATGGTGTAATCCCCAGATGAGATTCCTCATTTCACGTCAGTCTTTATGTGCTATTCATCTTAAAAAAAGAAAAAGACATGTACATAAACTCACTTTTTACAAATAACCCATTAAACTAAAATGTGTTTAAGTTATATATAAACTGAAATGCAACTGAAATAAATTTAAAAATGAGTATAAAATAACATCATCAATAAAAATATATATATACATAGAAAGGCTATAGGTAGATATAAAAGTAAAAATTAGGTTGAACAAGAATGGATATATACATATATAAAAATTACATGTTCCCTGGTGGCTCAGAGGTTAAAGTGTCTGCCTCCAATGCGGGAGACCTGGGTTCGATCCCTGGGTTGGGAATATCCCCTGGAGAAGGAAATAGCAACCCGCTCCAGTATTATTGCCTGGAGAATCCCATGGACGGAGAAGCCTGGTGGGCTACAGTCCACGGGGTTGCAGTCGCAAAGAGTCGGACACGACTGAGTGACTTCACTTGAATAAGAATGGAGATATATATATATATATCTAAGTTATAAGGAACTGACCAACATGATTATGGAGGCTGAGAAACCCCGTCCCATCTGCAGTCTGTAAGGTGGAGGCCCAGGAAACTTGATAACATAGTTCTAGTGTGGCTCTTAGTCTGAAGGCAGGGAAGATCAGTGTCCCAGCTCAAAACAGTTAGTCGGAGAGAAGTTCCCTCTTACACAGCGTTTCTGATCTAGTCTTCCGCTGACTGGATAGTCCACCCACATTATAGAGAAGATGATCTGCTTTGCTTAGTCCAGTAATTCAAATGTTAGTCTTATCCAAATTGCCCTCACAGATATATCCAGAAAATGTTTAACCAAATGTCTGGGCACTCCATGGATCAGTCAAGCAGACAGATAAAATTAACTATTACAGACCTGTATCTTTCAGGTTTTTCTCTGATAAATGTTGTTATTCTAAATTTTAAATGACCTGAAAAAAAAAAAACTTTATCATGGTGGATTTATTGCTTTACTCAGACAAAGTAATCTCTCCCCCTGTTTTCAGAATATTTTTAGACTCAGTCAAAACCTGAAGCATAAACTGTTAGATCAATACAAAAAGCAACTCTTATGATTTATCTATTCATGCTTTCTTCACGATCAAACCAGGGAAACCAAAATGATGAACTGTCCAGTAGAGAAACTCTTTTATCAATTTCTTAAATCTAATTTGATTTTTTTAATAGTCTATGGATTCTGAAATCACCTTTTGTATGATGGACATATTTATTAATTATAACTGTAATCTCTTTGATTTCTAAATTCCAGAAAGATCACATATAAGAAATATATGTATATTATACTTACATATTCTATATAACACATAATATATATTTTCGCAGTCAAGGCCTGCATATGTGACCATTTACTCAGTCTCTCACTGGGCTATCAGGGAACCACAAACTGAGTACATTTTAACCTGAAGGAATGTTGCTCTTCATACAGGCTTTCTCTAAAACTGACCTTAATGTTTTTATCACTTAGTTCTAATTTCATTCTGAATTGGTAGATCCCAGGATCTGCTGAGCTATTTCGCTCTGCATATTCAGTCATTCTCTCCTGATGTTTGTGTTTTACTTAGCTCTGACCTTCAGGAATTTGACTCTCTTTGGTCTTTTATATCTATAATTTTAATTATAATAACTTTTACATTTTAGTTCACTAACATTTTGTTTTGAAATATTTCCCTTGATCTTCCCAACAAATCACTGATTGTATTTTAATCTGTATTTATTTTTTCACCTTCCATATTGTAACTTGCCTTTTCATACTGTTCATGGGGTTCTTGAGGCAAGAATACTGAAGTGGTTTAACTTATATGCACAGTACATTATGTGAAATGCCAGGCTGTATGAATCATAAGCTGGAACCAAAATTGCCAGAAGAAATATCAACAACCTCAGATATGTAAATGATACCACCCTAATGGCAGAAAGAGAAGAGGAAATATAGAGCATCTTGATGAGGGTGAAAGGGGAGAGTGAAAAAGTTGGATTAAAACTCAAAATTCAGAAAACAAAAATCATGGCATCTGGTCCCATCATTTCATGGTAAATAGATGGGGGGAAAGTAGAAATAGTGACAGATTTTATTTCCTTAGGCTCCAAAATCATTGCAGATGGTGACTGCAGACTTGAAATTCGAAGATGCTTGTTCCTTGGAAGAAAAGCTGTAATAAATCTAGAGAGTGTAGTAAAAAGCAAAGACATAACTTTGCCAACATAGATCCCTCTAGAATTAGACCATAAAGAAGGCTGAGCACAAAAGAATTGATGGTTTCGAATTGTGGTATTGGAGAAGACTCTTGAGAGTCGTTTGGACTCTCAGTCTAAGGAGATCAAACCAGTCCATCCTAAAGGAAATCAACCTTGACTATTCACTGGAAGGACTGATGCTGAAGCTGAAGTTCCAATACTTTGGCCACCTGATGTGAAGAGCTGGCTCATTACAAAAGACCCTGATGCTGGGAAAGATGGAGGAATGCAGGAGAAGGGGATGACAGAGGATGAGACGGTTGGATGGCATCACCGACTCAATGATGTGAGTTTGAGCAAGCCCAAGGAGATCGTGAAGGACAGGGAGGCCTGGCGTGCTGCAGGCCACGGGGTCACAAAGACTTGGACACGACTGAGCGACTACACAACTGTTTCAGCTCACAGCTCTGCCATTTTTAGATTTTTTTTGCATTTTTTATACCCTGTTATCTTGAAATATCTTTTTTGACTATTTCCTTCTTTTTCTTGAGCCATGTTTCTAGAAAGATTACATTGTCAAATATTTTTTTTGAGAAATGAATAGATATTTATTCAAGTGTCTCCTCATTTCCCTGACTAAGTCTTCTTGAGGGGTATAGTTTTTATTTATATCTTGTATATGGTCTTTTCCCCCCTTTCCCTGCATCTTTTTCTTCCACATTTCTACAACCTAAAAGTCTGCATGATTTAATATTCCATGTAACTCACAACGTAAGATAGAACTTCACTTAATAAATGTTTTACTCACTTCTTTCATTTAAAAATTTTTCATTTCTTGTCCGTATTGAAATAAACTTCTTAAAAAATTACTCTGAGAGTTTGAGATACAGAATGACAAAAATCTCTATCAGCAATGAATATTAATTATCCTCAGTTATTTTAGTTAAAATGATTAATCTGTCTCTTTTGCAGAAGCAGCCTTGAAGCTGAAACATGTAATGGAAGATTTTCCTTCAAATCATAACTCTAAAATGGTCACATTACTGCAACCATGATTATAGCAAGACAGCTCACTGCCTCAGTGAAGGCCATGATCCCCAGCAGTCCGACGGTGCCTGCAGAATGTGAGCTCATATCTCTTTGGTGCATATAATGTGCTGTGAGCTTGGTTTGTAATTGCAGGTGTAAATAGCAATCTGGACTTGCAGTTTGGCATCTGAACGTGCAATTTGCCATTTTACGATTCTGAATGTGCCCGTGTTCAGGTGCAGTGGTAAATGTGCCGTGAGGGGCAGGCGCTCGGGGCCTGATCATGTCCTGATAATCCAATAGCAGACTCAAAGTCAGAGAATATGGAAAATCAGCTTGGCAGGTGAGTCTCTATTATCGATTATTTACAGATCAAACACGATGCAACTGTAGAGTAAAGCTATTCATAGGTCAGTTTCAGTAACTTATTTTTCAGGACGGTGTTACAAGTTGATGTGGAGGTTCCTGTGAAAACTAAAAGTAGAGCTGCCGTAGGAGTCTTCTGCTTTATTGACGATGCCAAAGCCTTTGACTCTGTGGATCACAACACACTGTGGAAGATTCTTCAAGGGATGGGAATATTAGACCACCTGACTGGCCTCCTAAGAAACCTGCATGCAGGTTAAGAAGCAAAATTTAGAGCTGAACATGGAACAACAGACTGTCTCCAAATTGGGAAAGGAATATGTCAAGGCTGTATACTGTCACCCTGCTTATTTAACTTATATGCAGAGTACATCATGTGAAATGCCAGGCTGGATGAAGCAAAGCTAGAATCAAGATTGCTGGGAGAAATATCAGTAACCTCAGATATGCAGATGACACCAAGCTTATGGCAGAAAGCAAAGAGGAACTGAAGAGCCTCTTGATGAAAGCGAAAGAGGAGGGTGAAAAAGCTGGTTTAAAAGTCAACATTCAGAAAAATAACATCATGGCATCCGGTCCCATCACTTCATGGCAAATAGATGGGGAAACAGTGGAAACAGTGACAGACTTTATTTTCTTGGGCTCCAAAATCACTGCAGATGGTGACTGCAGCCATGAAATTAAAAGATGCTTACTCCTTGGAAGAAAATCTATGACCAACCTAGACAGCATATTAAAAAGCAGAGACATTACTTTGCTGACAAAGGTCCATCTAGTCAAAGCTATGGTTTTTCCAGTGGTCATGTATGGATGTGAGAGTTGGACTATAAAGAAAGCTGAGTGCCAAGGAATCGATGCTTTTGAACTGTGGTGTTGGAGAAGACTCTTGAGAGTCCCTTGGACTGCAAGGAGATCCAACCAGTCCATCCTAAAAGAAATCAGTTCTGAATATTCATTGGAAGGACTGANATGTACGGATGTGAGAGTTGGACTATAAAGAAAGCTGAGTGCCAAGGAATCGATGCTTTTGAACTGTGGTGTTGGAGAAGACTCTTGAGAGTCCCTTGGACTGCAAGGAGATCCAACCAGTCCATCCTAAAAGAAATCAGTTCTGAATATTCATTGGAAGGACTGATGCTGAAGCTGAGCTCCAATACTTTGGACACCTGATGTGAAGAGTTGACTCATTTGAAAAGACCCTGATGCTGGGAAAGATTGAAGGTGGGAGGAGAAAAGGATGACAGAGGATGAGATGGTTGGATGGCATCACGGACTCAGTGGACATGCGTTTGAGTAAGCTCTGGGAGCTGGTGATGGACAGGGAGGCCTGGTGTGCTGCAGTCCATGGGATTGCAAAGAGCCAGACATGACTGAGCAGCTGAACTGAGGATCCTGTACTCCGACTCCTGCGCGCATACCCAGAGAAAACCATAATTTGGAAAGGTGCATGCACCCCTCTGTTCACAGCAGTGCTAATCACAATAGCCAAGACATGGAGGAAACCTGAAAGCCCATTAACAAATGAATAAATAAAGAAGATGGAGTATATCCATCCATCTGCCTACCTAATTAATTCCATTATATATAATGGAATAGTACTCAGCGATCAAAAAAAAAAAATGAACAACACCATTTGCAGCAACATGGATGGATCTAAGACTATCATACTAACTGAAGTAAGTCAGATAAAGAAAGATAGATATGATATGATATCACTTATGTGTGTAATTCAAAAAATACAGATAAATACTTATATACAAAAAGAAATAAACCTGCTCACATAGAAAACAAGCGTGGTTACTAAAGGAGAAAGCGGGGAGGGATAAATCAGGAGTTTGGAATAAACACAGACTGCATATAAAACGGAGAACCAGCAAGGGCCTAGCACACAGCACGGGGAGCTGCAGTCCACGTTCTGGAATAGCCGCCTTATAACTGGACCATCCGCGGCGCGCCTGAAACTAACACGGCGCTACTATGTTTCAGTTAAAATCCATTGGTCTCTACAGAAGTTAATCTGTTGAATTTAAACTGGTTCTTTTTGACAAAAAGCAGTTGGAGTTTAATCCACATTTGTCAGAACAAAAAATAATGTAGATTTTTTTCACAAAAAAAAAGAGTGAGAAATAAAATAGTGTACGTCCATCTAAATACATGTCAAGGAGCAAAGAAAGATGGGAAATAACTGTTTTATGTGATAATAGAGGTCTCTATAAGATTTACATTGTGAATAAAGTAAATTATATATATGCACATATATACAGAAATTGATAGAGAAAAACGGAGTGTAGACAATAAGTGGAAAGTGAATCTTTTTGTAGATATAACATTCTAAAAAGGCAAAGAATACCTTTGAGACATGAGTTTGACAAATAAACACTACGCAAGTTTTTAAAGTCAAGTTTTTACTTTAGAACGGTTCTAGATCTATAGAAAAATTACAGAGAAAGTACACAATTGTCATATGCCCTGCATCCAATTTCTTCTACTATTAACATCTTATAAAAGGATGGTCTGTTTGTCACAATTAATGAACCAATGTTGATATAATAATATTCACTGAAGTGTATACTTTGCGTTTTCCTAGTTTTCACATGATGTCATTTCCTGTTCCAGCCTCCCATCCACAGTATATTTATTGTCTGACATATATATATCTCCTTAGGCTCTTCTTGGCTGTGACAGCTTCTCAGACTTATTTCGCTTTTGATAACCTTGAAAGTTCTGGAGAGTGCTGGTCAAGTGTTTTTTCAAATGTTCCTCAGTTGTAATTTGTCTGGTATTTTCTCATGTTTAAACTGCACTGATGGGTTTTTGGAAGAAAGATTACAGAGGTTGTCCATTCCAATCACCTCGTGCCTAGGGCACCACAGTTTAACGACTGGTCACTACTGATGCTGACCGTGGTCCCCGGACAGAGGTGGTGCTCATCGGTTCTGCCCTGGGCCAAATTTGTAGTCAGAACGCTATGATGATGAGCACTTTTTCTAGAAATAAGTTCTATAGCTTTTATTCATTTCTCAAAGAGGCCTGGGAGGCAATAACACTGAAGACTCACTATACAAACTTAATTCTTAGCTTTGCAATCTTAATTTATGAACCAGAATCTTAGAAATGCATGAGGGACAAAATATATCTCAGGATCCTGACACTTTGGTGACAAAACACATTTATCAAAATATTTTCAAGCTATTAGAAGTGGGCTTTACACATAACCTTTAAAAATCACTGAATTATTACGTACAAAGGTATTTTTAAAGTAACTCTTATTATTTGGGGCCGTGCCGGGTCTCTGTGGCTGGGGGCTTTCTCTGGCTGCAGGGAGCGGGGGCTGCCCTCCCGGTGGGGCGCGCGGACTTCTCACTGCAGAGGCTTCCCTTGTTAGGAGCAGGGGCTCCGGTAGCTGGGGCCCCGGGCTCTCCACAGTCGCAATACCTGTGGCTCACGGTCTTATCTGCTCCACAGCATGTGAGCTCTTCCTGGACCAGGGACTGAGCCAGTGTCTCCTGCGCTGGCAGGTGGATTCTTTACCACTGAGCCACCAGGGAAGCCCCACAGACAGTACTTTTGCAGCCTTTCTATACCACCAGCAAAGGAGAAAGAAGTTTTTGCTCTATTTCTCTTTTGACGTATTTCTAATTAATTACAAGCTAGTTCCTATAAAAGCAGTTACCAAATACATATTTCAGACTCATCGATATGCAGCATGCATGCTTTATTTCCTCAAACTCAGTCTGTATTTAGATGTGCTTCCTCCTATCACTTTGCTACTGGCTCTGATGTTAAGGACAATTTTCAAATTTCAGTTAACTGCTCTTCAGGAAAGCTAAGACTCTGAGACACTTCCTGGTATACCATTCTCACAGAGAAAGGGTATCTTAGTTTGGAATGAGGAAGCAAATATTTTGATTCTGTTCCACTGCTTTGTAAATAAGCAGACTTGAGCAAGTCATTTCATATTGTAAAAACTTATTTTCTTTGTTTGCAAAATGGGGGTGGGTTTCCTTTCCATTTTTTTTGGAATTATTGTGGATACAACAGATATACAAGCATACTTATGCATATGTGGAATACGTATATATATATATATATATATATATAATACACATTATATATTATGAAAAGTGAAAGTTGCTCAGTTGTGTCTGACTCTGCAACCCCATGGACTACACAGTCCATGGAATTCTCCAGGCCAGAATACTGGAGTGGGTAACCTTTTCCTTCTCCAGGGGATCTTTCGAACTCAGGTGTCCCGTATTGCAGGCAGGCAGATTCTTTACCAGCTGAGCTACATATTTATGTAAATGTCATCTTCCAGATAAAAAGTGCTAGTTATTATAATAAACTCTCTTCTATTGATTTAGATTACTGTTTACATAAATAAACACTTTTTAAAAAAGGAAAAATACAAGTCAACACTCAAGCTTTATCAAAGTTTCTTCTTTTTTTCCCCAACTTTATTGCTACATAACGGCTATAACAGATATGTGACATTATGTGAGTTTAAGGTACACGTGTGATGATAGTTACAGGTATACATGGCAAAACATTTTCCACAACAAAAGTTAACACATCCTTTGCTTCATATAGTCAATTATTTTGTAATTGTTGCTGTTATGATTTGAACAGTTAAGACCTATCCTCTTAGCAACTTTCAAATATACAAGACAAATATTGTTAACGATAGTGACCATGTTGCATTAAACCTCTTGACTGTATCCCTCTATTAACTAGAAGTTTATACCCTTAAACTTCATGGTTTGAGTTTTCTCACTTCAATCAAATTTCTTGAGAGATGGATTACACGCTAAAGGATACCTTGCTACCAATATTTGGAATTTATCTAATTTTAGCAATGGAACAAGCCATTCAAATGTTTCTAGTGATTCCCACTTGAGCTTTTGTTTCTAACAATAAAAGTGTGACTTCAGTGGTGTTTGAAGAAATTAACACCATGACATCAAAAGACAAGCTTGGGATCCTGTTTCGTGGTCAAAGGGGTTTCCCAAAACCCAGACCAATTTGAGTTCAAATGGCTGCATTGATAAGTTAGTTGGAAATGATAGGGGCCTCATTTCTGAGAATTAGGGTTCTGAATATTGGTTGCCCTTTGAAATTTTTTGGGAGCTTTTAGACGTCTTGATGATCAGGTCAAAAGCCAGAAAATTTAACATCTCTGCCAGTGGTACACAGGCATCAGGGTATTTTAGAACTCCAAGGTCGTCCCCGTGTGAAGCGAAGTCTCAGAACCATTGTGCTTAACCAGCGTCATCTGGCCATCACCTAACCAACCAGAAACAGCACTGCAAGGCCCTTTCTAACATGTCCTGCTCCTTGTTTCACACCCAGCTGCCTAACCAACCAGCATAGAACAGTCAGCTTAAACTAGTCGTTCCCAAGGAACAGCTGTCTTATGTGACATATCTGACTGTCCTTGTTCTTAATTTAACGTTCACTTCCGATATTTTAGGGCTTCCCTGGTGGCTCAGAGGTTAAAGCGTCTGCCTCCAACGCGGGAGACCCAGGTTCTATCCCTGGGTCGGGAAGATCCCCTGGAGAAGGAAATGGCAACCCACTCCAATATTCTTGCCTGGAGAATCCCATGGATGGAGAATCCCATGGACTGAGAAGCCTAGTAGGTTACAGTCCACGGGGTCACAAAGAGTCGGACACGACTGAGTGACTTCACCTTCACCTTCTGATATTTTAATGTATTCTGGGGTGAATTTATTTACTTATTTTTAAGCTCATTTTGGCAGAACACCTTTGAACAAAGAGCTTATGTTGCATGTTTGAGTAACTATATTTGGTATTGAGTACTAAATTTTCTTTAACTTTCTTTAACTTGTTTTAACATCCACTCTATAGGACGATATGTGTACTGTTAATCAATGATATATGATATTTTAATGTATTCTGGGGTGAATTTATTTACTTATTTTTAAGCTCATTTTGGCAGAACACCTTTGAACAAAGAGCTTATGTTGCATGTTTGAGTAACTATATTTGGTATTGAGTACTAAATTTTCTTTAACTTTCTTTAACTTGTTTTAACATCCACTCTATAGGACGATATGTGTACTGTTAATCAATGATATCTCTTTCCAGCTAACAGCGCTGTAAAGAGCAAAAGCCACCTTAAGACAGATGGTGGTGGTAATCCCCTTACTGTCTTACCGTCACGTGATCCATTATCTTCAGGTGCTGAGGAAGGACAGACGCTGAGAGGTACCTCTTCCTCCTTTAAGCTGGTCTAGCTCTTGGAAGCCCTTGTAGATAAGCCCAAAGCAGGAGCTTGCTGGCACAGTGAAGCAGGCATGGACGCTGGCAACGGGACTGTGCCTCTCACCATCATCTCATCACGAGGTCAGATGCAGAGACTGGCGAGAGGAGCACCTTGTAGGAGGGTCACTTACCCCACACTGAGAGCAAAGGTGTGCTTCTATCCATCAGAAGGGAGAGAGAAAAAACCACACCATCTTCTTTTCTTTGTATATCCAGAATGACATGATGGCTACAACAGAATCAACTGCTTTGAAAGTAATTGGGGGATGCTTTGAAAGTTATGGGGTGATATTTTCAGCTCTGGCTTTTTGCCAAGTCCATCCAATAGACACTGTAACTGAATTAAGTGACTTGCACATTTTGTATCTGCAAAGTTAGGGCTTGGGGATTCTTCCCCTTTCAGTCCCAATGCATACCCACACACACTCCAGGGAAGTGAGGGCTGGATTTCAGCAGTTTCCAGGGGAAAATTCCTTTCAGAGCTTGTGAGTGTTAGTTCTGATATCACACAGCCTTTGTGCCTTTGCTGAAACATTCTAATTTCACAAACAGCGTTTCTTTAAACAGGCTGGATGAGAGCAGTTTTTTGGGGAAATGGCTTTCCTATGGTGCCAGTGGGTCACTCATCATGACTGAGACTTAATTGCCACTTCACAAAAAATGCCATCAATGGAAAGGAAAAAAAGAAAAAAAAAAAAAACACCCTACTAGCTTAATTTAATCAGGGATGGGTCTGAAGAATGCAAATAAGGATGATAGCATCTAATTATTTTTCCATTTTTATCTCCATTAAAGCACATTAATTCTAAAAATTATTTTCAGTGATGAACTCTGATTTTCAAATTGGGATCTGGAATATGCCTGGACTTTTTCTTCCTCAGGAACATATCTTTAAGGGAGTCGTCATATGTGTGAAGACAGGGGTTCATGCTTTTATCTAATTAAACATATCTAGATCTAATTCTATCAATATTTGAAAAACAAATATAATATGACAAGGTAAAATCTTTACAGTCACTTATCCACTTAGAGAAAAATTCTTCCATGTGGCAAACTTTTCAAAGATGCAAGACATTTGAAGTTAAATCTGGTCTCTGTACTCTGATGCTGAATTAAACCTCTAAGAGAGTTTTGGGTGAAGTAGAAAAGAATAGCTTTATTGCTTTGCCAAGCAAAGGAGGCTACAAAAGGCCAACTCCCTCAAAACTGCCGCGTCCTGATCTGGGCGGGGGTAGTGAAGAGTTTTAGTGGTCGGCTCGTGGACATCCTCCTGATTGGCTGGTGGTGAGGGAGGCGGAGTCAGCATCCTCAACCTGCTGGGTCTAACGAGTCGGGAGTCTACACGCTCTCGGGGAGCAGGGAGTCAGCTCCTCGGATCTGGTCGGGGCCACAGTATCTGCCAACAGCTCACAGCTGCTGTCCTGTGCGTCCGTGCCCCGGGGCTGCACTGCTGTTTCTTGACTGGTCTCCACGTTCGCTTCCTTCCCTGATTGGAACATGTTTGGACCTTTGGAATTCGTGGAAGGTCATGGAGAATAAATGAAGCCCATTTCCTGCAATCAAGCAATGAGAGACACAGAAAGGCCTTTGTGCCCAGGAGACACAGAGGGCCCTGCTTGGTTTCACTGTTGCAGAGGTGCCGGAGAAGGATATGGCAAGACGCGTCACTCCCAGCCACTTCCGACTGGCCAGATTTGGAAGGCAAATTTTTGCAGGAGAAAGAGAGGAAACGTCGATTGCCTCAGAGTTTATTTCAAAGTGACTTGAAAACTTACTTAGGTCCATTCAGTGGAAATTCATAAACAATTACTATATACTATTTTGACTTATTTTAAATTCCTCAATGCTTAAATTTTTTTCATATTTGCATATACTTTAAAAGTTCCTAAGAGATAAGCTTTGGAATAATCAGCATTTCTTTCCCTTTATTCTGGTTCTAAGATTACTTTATGAAAAATCAACCACTAAAAATAAATAAATAAATAAAAGGTGAGAGAAGCAAGGGGAAAGTGGCTTTCAGGAAGTATCTGATAAAACCAGATTTTTATCACTCTGAGTCCAGGGGACAGAAATAGAGGACCTTTCAAAAGTTACTTAAAAGGTTAGGAGAAAACCTTAATACTGCCACACCACTCAACAAACTTAGCTGAGTCAGGATATCTCTCCTTCCATGGATTTGAGAAAGATCTCAGAAAATTCCTTCATCTATAGTCTTCAAACTTTTCATCACCTGGAATTCATATTTTTGAAAAAATCGATTGACCAATTGCATTCAACATGAGTAATAATAATTATTGTGATGATTAATTGTATGTGCCAAATTGGCTAGCCCGTGACAACCAGACATTTGGTCAAACACTAGTCTAGAGAAGCCCAGCTAATGCTTTCTTATTATTTTTGTTTGGCAAATGACATAAAAAATTATTATTCATCAAAGTCACATGTGTTAGGAAGTGGAAAGAATGTATTTCAGCAACTGCTATATTAATTTGAAAAGGTAAAAATAAGCAAGTAAGTCATGTAGAGTGGAAAATGAGAACTCACAGACAGAATAAGTTTCCAAAAAGTAAAGCTCGATGGTTTTAAATAGGATGTATCTTGCTCCAGGAGAGAATCAGAGAGGAGGAGGGAAGGGAGAAGAGGTGGTAGGAGCTTAGCTAACATGTCATCGTTCATAGACTGTTGGTGTGGAGGAGTGATGGACTGGGTGTCACACAACGGTTAATGTCGGGCAGGTAGCAGAGGTGCGGGACGGCTTGTGTGGGGCACCAGGCAGGGCCCGTTCCTTGCAGCTCTCAGTAAGTCAGAGGGATTTAAGCTGATCTTTGCCTTCTGACCAGTGTAGAATTATCACTCTTACTTTTTTAGAGTAGGAAATGGCAACCCACTCCAGTGCTCTTGCCTGGGAAGTCCCAAGGACAGAGGAGTCTGGCGAGCTAGAGTCTGTGGACTAAAAACCNATTAGAAGTGGGCTTTACACATAACCTTTAAAAATCACTGAATTATTACGTACAAAGGTATTTTTAAAGTAACTCTTATTATTTGGGGCCGTGCCGGGTCTCTGTGGCTGGGGGCTTTCTCTGGCTGCAGGGAGCGGGGGCTGCCCTCCCGGTGGGGCGCGCGGACTTCTCACTGCAGAGGCTTCCCTTGTTAGGAGCAGGGGCTCCGGTAGCTGGGGCCCCGGGCTCTCCACAGTCGCAATACCTGTGGCTCACGGTCTTATCTGCTCCACAGCATGTGAGCTCTTCCTGGACCAGGGACTGAGCCAGTGTCTCCTGCGCTGGCAGGTGGATTCTTTACCACTGAGCCACCAGGGAAGCCCCACAGACAGTACTTTTGCAGCCTTTCTATACCACCAGCAAAGGAGAAAGAAGTTTTTGCTCTATTTCTCTTTTGACGTATTTCTAATTAATTACAAGCTAGTTCCTATAAAAGCAGTTACCAAATACATATTTCAGACTCATCGATATGCAGCATGCATGCTTTATTTCCTCAAACTCAGTCTGTATTTAGATGTGCTTCCTCCTATCACTTTGCTACTGGCTCTGATGTTAAGGACAATTTTCAAATTTCAGTTAACTGCTCTTCAGGAAAGCTAAGACTCTGAGACACTTCCTGGTATACCATTCTCACAGAGAAAGGGTATCTTAGTTTGGAATGAGGAAGCAAATATTTTGATTCTGTTCCACTGCTTTGTAAATAAGCAGACTTGAGCAAGTCATTTCATATTGTAAAAACTTATTTTCTTTGTTTGCAAAATGGGGGTGGGTTTCCTTTCCATTTTTTTTGGAATTATTGTGGATACAACAGATATACAAGCATACTTATGCATATGTGGAATACGTATATATATATATATATATATAATACACATTATATATTATGAAAAGTGAAAGTTGCTCAGTTGTGTCTGACTCTGCAACCCCATGGACTACACAGTCCATGGAATTCTCCAGGCCAGAATACTGGAGTGGGTAACCTTTTCCTTCTCCAGGGGATCTTTCGAACTCAGGTGTCCCGTATTGCAGGCAGGCAGATTCTTTACCAGCTGAGCTACATATTTATGTAAATGTCATCTTCCAGATAAAAAGTGCTAGTTATTATAATAAACTCTCTTCTATTGATTTAGATTACTGTTTACATAAATAAACACTTTTTAAAAAAGGAAAAATACAAGTCAACACTCAAGCTTTATCAAAGTTTCTTCTTTTTTTCCCCAACTTTATTGCTACATAACGGCTATAACAGATATGTGACATTATGTGAGTTTAAGGTACACGTGTGATGATAGTTACAGGTATACATGGCAAAACATTTTCCACAACAAAAGTTAACACATCCTTTGCTTCATATAGTCAATTATTTTGTAATTGTTGCTGTTATGATTTGAACAGTTAAGACCTATCCTCTTAGCAACTTTCAAATATACAAGACAAATATTGTTAACGATAGTGACCATGTTGCATTAAACCTCTTGACTGTATCCCTCTATTAACTAGAAGTTTATACCCTTAAACTTCATGGTTTGAGTTTTCTCACTTCAATCAAATTTCTTGAGAGATGGATTACACGCTAAAGGATACCTTGCTACCAATATTTGGAATTTATCTAATTTTAGCAATGGAACAAGCCATTCAAATGTTTCTAGTGATTCCCACTTGAGCTTTTGTTTCTAACAATAAAAGTGTGACTTCAGTGGTGTTTGAAGAAATTAACACCATGACATCAAAAGACAAGCTTGGGATCCTGTTTCGTGGTCAAAGGGGTTTCCCAAAACCCAGACCAATTTGAGTTCAAATGGCTGCATTGATAAGTTAGTTGGAAATGATAGGGGCCTCATTTCTGAGAATTAGGGTTCTGAATATTGGTTGCCCTTTGAAATTTTTTGGGAGCTTTTAGACGTCTTGATGATCAGGTCAAAAGCCAGAAAATTTAACATCTCTGCCAGTGGTACACAGGCATCAGGGTATTTTAGAACTCCAAGGTCGTCCCCGTGTGAAGCGAAGTCTCAGAACCATTGTGCTTAACCAGCGTCATCTGGCCATCACCTAACCAACCAGAAACAGCACTGCAAGGCCCTTTCTAACATGTCCTGCTCCTTGTTTCACACCCAGCTGCCTAACCAACCAGCATAGAACAGTCAGCTTAAACTAGTCGTTCCCAAGGAACAGCTGTCTTATGTGACATATCTGACTGTCCTTGTTCTTAATTTAACGTTCACTTCCGATATTTTAGGGCTTCCCTGGTGGCTCAGAGGTTAAAGCGTCTGCCTCCAACGCGGGAGACCCAGGTTCTATCCCTGGGTCGGGAAGATCCCCTGGAGAAGGAAATGGCAACCCACTCCAATATTCTTGCCTGGAGAATCCCATGGATGGAGAATCCCATGGACTGAGAAGCCTAGTAGGTTACAGTCCACGGGGTCACAAAGAGTCGGACACGACTGAGTGACTTCACCTTCACCTTCTGATATTTTAATGTATTCTGGGGTGAATTTATTTACTTATTTTTAAGCTCATTTTGGCAGAACACCTTTGAACAAAGAGCTTATGTTGCATGTTTGAGTAACTATATTTGGTATTGAGTACTAAATTTTCTTTAACTTTCTTTAACTTGTTTTAACATCCACTCTATAGGACGATATGTGTACTGTTAATCAATGATATCTCTTTCCAGCTAACAGCGCTGTAAAGAGCAAAAGCCACCTTAAGACAGATGGTGGTGGTAATCCCCTTACTGTCTTACCGTCACGTGATCCATTATCTTCAGGTGCTGAGGAAGGACAGACGCTGAGAGGTACCTCTTCCTCCTTTAAGCTGGTCTAGCTCTTGGAAGCCCTTGTAGATAAGCCCAAAGCAGGAGCTTGCTGGCACAGTGAAGCAGGCATGGACGCTGGCAACGGGACTGTGCCTCTCACCATCATCTCATCACGAGGTCAGATGCAGAGACTGGCGAGAGGAGCACCTTGTAGGAGGGTCACTTACCCCACACTGAGAGCAAAGGTGTGCTTCTATCCATCAGAAGGGAGAGAGAAAAAACCACACCATCTTCTTTTCTTTGTATATCCAGAATGACATGATGGCTACAACAGAATCAACTGCTTTGAAAGTAATTGGGGGATGCTTTGAAAGTTATGGGGTGATATTTTCAGCTCTGGCTTTTTGCCAAGTCCATCCAATAGACACTGTAACTGAATTAAGTGACTTGCACATTTTGTATCTGCAAAGTTAGGGCTTGGGGATTCTTCCCCTTTCAGTCCCAATGCATACCCACACACACTCCAGGGAAGTGAGGGCTGGATTTCAGCAGTTTCCAGGGGAAAATTCCTTTCAGAGCTTGTGAGTGTTAGTTCTGATATCACACAGCCTTTGTGCCTTTGCTGAAACATTCTAATTTCACAAACAGCGTTTCTTTAAACAGGCTGGATGAGAGCAGTTTTTTGGGGAAATGGCTTTCCTATGGTGCCAGTGGGTCACTCATCATGACTGAGACTTAATTGCCACTTCACAAAAAATGCCATCAATGGAAAGGAAAAAAAGAAAAAAAAAAAAAACACCCTACTAGCTTAATTTAATCAGGGATGGGTCTGAAGAATGCAAATAAGGATGATAGCATCTAATTATTTTTCCATTTTTATCTCCATTAAAGCACATTAATTCTAAAAATTATTTTCAGTGATGAACTCTGATTTTCAAATTGGGATCTGGAATATGCCTGGACTTTTTCTTCCTCAGGAACATATCTTTAAGGGAGTCGTCATATGTGTGAAGACAGGGGTTCATGCTTTTATCTAATTAAACATATCTAGATCTAATTCTATCAATATTTGAAAAACAAATATAATATGACAAGGTAAAATCTTTACAGTCACTTATCCACTTAGAGAAAAATTCTTCCATGTGGCAAACTTTTCAAAGATGCAAGACATTTGAAGTTAAATCTGGTCTCTGTACTCTGATGCTGAATTAAACCTCTAAGAGAGTTTTGGGTGAAGTAGAAAAGAATAGCTTTATTGCTTTGCCAAGCAAAGGAGGCTACAAAAGGCCAACTCCCTCAAAACTGCCGCGTTCTGATCTGGGCGGGGGTAGTGAAGAGTTTTAGTGGTCGGCTCGTGGACATCCTCCTGATTGGCTGGTGGTGAGGGAGGCGGAGTCAGCATCCTCAACCTGCTGGGTCTAACGAGTCGGGAGTCTACACGCTCTCGGGGAGCAGGGAGTCAGCTCCTCGGATCTGGTCGGGGCCACAGTATCTGCCAACAGCTCACAGCTGCTGTCCTGTGCGTCCGTGCCCCGGGGCTGCACTGCTGTTTCTTGACTGGTCTCCACGTTCGCTTCCTTCCCTGATTGGAACATGTTTGGACCTTTGGAATTCGTGGAAGGTCATGGAGAATAAATGAAGCCCATTTCCTGCAATCAAGCAATGAGAGACACAGAAAGGCCTTTGTGCCCAGGAGACACAGAGGGCCCTGCTTGGTTTCACTGTTGCAGAGGTGCCGGAGAAGGATATGGCAAGACGCGTCACTCCCAGCCACTTCCGACTGGCCAGATTTGGAAGGCAAATTTTTGCAGGAGAAAGAGAGGAAACGTCGATTGCCTCAGAGTTTATTTCAAAGTGACTTGAAAACTTACTTAGGTCCATTCAGTGGAAATTCATAAACAATTACTATATACTATTTTGACTTATTTTAAATTCCTCAATGCTTAAATTTTTTTCATATTTGCATATACTTTAAAAGTTCCTAAGAGATAAGCTTTGGAATAATCAGCATTTCTTTCCCTTTATTCTGGTTCTAAGATTACTTTATGAAAAATCAACCACTAAAAATAAATAAATAAATAAAAGGTGAGAGAAGCAAGGGGAAAGTGGCTTTCAGGAAGTATCTGATAAAACCAGATTTTTATCACTCTGAGTCCAGGGGACAGAAATAGAGGACCTTTCAAAAGTTACTTAAAAGGTTAGGAGAAAACCTTAATACTGCCACACCACTCAACAAACTTAGCTGAGTCAGGATATCTCTCCTTCCATGGATTTGAGAAAGATCTCAGAAAATTCCTTCATCTATAGTCTTCAAACTTTTCATCACCTGGAATTCATATTTTTGAAAAAATCGATTGACCAATTGCATTCAACATGAGTAATAATAATTATTGTGATGATTAATTGTATGTGCCAAATTGGCTAGCCCGTGACAACCAGACATTTGGTCAAACACTAGTCTAGAGAAGCCCAGCTAATGCTTTCTTATTATTTTTGTTTGGCAAATGACATAAAAAATTATTATTCATCAAAGTCACATGTGTTAGGAAGTGGAAAGAATGTATTTCAGCAACTACTATATTAATTTGAAAAGGTAAAAATAAGCAAGTAAGTCATGTAGAGTGGAAAATGAGAACTCACAGACAGAATAAGTTTCCAAAAAGTAAAGCTCGATGGTTTTAAATAGGATGTATCTTGCTCCAGGAGAGAATCAGAGAGGAGGAGGGAAGGGAGAAGAGGTGGTAGGAGCTTAGCTAACATGTCATCGTTCATAGACTGTTGGTGTGGAGGAGTGATGGACTGGGTGTCACACAACGGTTAATGTCGGGCAGGTAGCAGAGGTGCGGGACGGCTTGTGTGGGGCACCAGGCAGGGCCCGTTCCTTGCAGCTCTCAGTAAGTCAGAGGGATTTAAGCTGATCTTTGCCTTCTGACCAGTGTAGAATTATCACTCTTACTTTTTTAGAGTAGGAAATGGCAACCCACTCCAGTGCTCTTGCCTGGGAAGTCCCAAGGACAGAGGAGTCTGGCGAGCTAGAGTCTGTGGACTAAAAACCGTGCACAGCTGGAGAACCGGGAGGCAAGTTCCATCTGGAGGAAAATGAGGACTGCAGCCTTGGAGGCGAGCTCTGAGAGACTGCTCCAAAGCTGCAGTGGGGAAGGTCCATATATAAGGTGTTGCTGGAGGGGGAGTTCAGTGCCATGAAGCACTCAATTTACTAACGGTTTTCTGCCAGTCACAAGGATCTGATGTCACCAGGAAGGGATTTAGTGCTTCTTTAGGTATGAGGAGATGCCAGGACTGAGATCATAAAATCTGTTCCTAAAAGCATCCAACCATCTACAGACCTAGCCCATCAGATTCCCTGGAGCAACCTCACTCCACCCTGCACTCCTCAAGGGGTGTTGAAGGCCATCAGCACGGGATTCCACCTCCACAGAGGCTGATGGCAAAGGCCCTTGTGACTCAGCTGTTGGTAACGCTCTTGGCAAGTGCCAGTTTGTAGTTGACAAGTCCATAGGGTCACCGAGAGTCATACATGACGGAGAGCATACGCTTACTTACCTTTTTAGAATAGACTTAAATCCAGCTAGAGCAAAGAGGGTTATCAGCTCTAGATGAGGATCTTTATTTCACATATTGAAGCAAAGTGAAACCCTGTGGGGCCCCCAGGCATGAAGGTCCTGTAGCCCCCATTTCTTCTAGGCAAGACTCCAGCCTCCATGTCTTGCCCTGAGTTCCAAAGGGCAGATTTGAACAGTTGCTAATCAGTGATTTTTAGGGCTGCAAAATCACTGCAGATGGTGACTGCAGCCATGAAATTAAAAGACACTTGCTCCTTGGAAGAAAACCTATGACCAACCTAGACAGCATATTAAAAAGCAGAGATATTACTTTGCCAACAAAGGTCCATCTAGTCAAGGCTATGGTTTTTCCAGTGGTCATGAATGGATGTGAGAGTTGGATTGTAAAGAACGCTGAGGGCTGAAGAACTGATGCTTTTGAACTGGGGTGTTGGAGAAGACTTTTGAGAGTCCCTTGGACTGCAAGCAGATCCAACTGGTCCGTCCTAAGGAAATCAGTCCTGAATGTTCATTGGAGGGACTGATGTTGAAGCTGAAACTCTAATACTTTGGCCACCTGATGTGAAGAGCTGACTCGTTGGAAAAGACCCTGACTCTGGGAAAGACTGAAGGCAGGAGGAGAAGGGGACGACAGAGGATGAGCTGGTTGGATGGCATCACTGATGTGATGGACATGTCTGAGTAAACTCTGGGAGGTGGTGATGGACAGGGAGGCCTGGTGCACTGCAGTCCATGCATTCTGAAAGAGTCAGACAAGACTGAGTGACTGGACTGAACTGAACTGAATCAAGGGTGGAGAAGCCAGGAAACCACCTGAGGCAAGATTGAAGGAACCAGCGAAGGCCATCAGGATGCAGAGGTAGGCCACCTGGGATCTAATCTTCTCAGCAAACTTAGCCTTGGACCACTGTTATAAAATCTCCCATCACATCCTTCCAGGTTAAGACACACAGATTTTCAGGAAGCCCAGGGTGTCCTCCTTTGCCTGGCAAAGTAATAAAGCTATCCATCTCTACTCTACCCAAAACTGTCTCCAAGATTTGATTTGGCACTGGTGCACCGAGAAGGCAAGCTTTCGGCAACAATATAACGACCACTTCCATTGGCTTTTGAAACAGGGCATGGCTCTAGAAATTCAGCGAGAACAGATTGGGGACAATTTGTCCTCTCCTGCATCTCTTGTTTTACTGATGAGGAAACAGAGGCCCTGCAGAAGGTTTCTGGACTGAAGCTTTCTAGACATCTTTCTAGACTGAATCACAAAGCCCCTGAACAGACTGATCATCAGCTTTCAATCTGATTTTAGGTTTTAGGATTTTTTTTTTAACTTTATAGAGTTCTAAAACTCTTTCCTGGGGGATGTTTCAGTTTCTGAGAAGCGGATGAGGGTTTACAAGCTCCAGATTTCACTTGCCTCCAACGTCTCCATTCATTTAACTGTTTGGGAAATGTTTAACATGGAGGATATACTTTGCTGGAGTTTTTGTTGGTTCTGTTTTGGTGGGGGGTGGTCCACATGGCCTGCCACCGATCTTGGTTCGCTGACCAGGGACTGAACCCGTTCCCCCTGCAGTTGAATCATGGAGTTCTGGCCACCGGGCCTCCAGAGAATTCCTTGTATTCTGGTTTAAAGGAAGCCCTGACAGTGCATGAGTCAAATCACGTTTGTGGCTAACACAACATCCCCACTACTGCCACCGGCTCACCAGCCAGGGTGGTAACTTATCCCCATCTTTCTGACTTTCTGGACTCCATGGGAATCATTAACGATGAAACAAATCCTTGGTTTAGGAGACTAAGAGGTGGCTTGTAAATTAAACCTTGTGGCTGAAAGGAGCTGGCAACCCCAGTGTGTGCCATGTGTCTCTGAGATCAAAAGTGAAAAACTTAATTAAAATTCTTTCTCATCTCCTCTTGAAAAACAACACTAGGGCAACGCACACATTTGGGAATTGGAGGCCAGCGTGTGACTAAGACAATGGTTTAATCATTCAAGGAAGGAAGACCAGGACATCGGCTTGGGTTCAGGGCCTGAGACAATTTTACCCCTCTTTTTAGATCTCCCAGAAAAAAGATCTGTTTAGGACCATTCAAAAATGGAATGCCTTGAAGAGTCACCTTTTATTTTAAGGACCTGCAAGGAATGTTTGAGTCATTCTAATTTCACAGAGATTTTCCTGAAAGGGGAGGAAAGCATCTCTTTGCTGTGCGTGTCCTTGGCCTTAAATGTACTGAGTAGATGGGGGAATTTGACAGCCTTTGTTCTAAAGTTAGCCCTCATTCTCTATTTCAGACTCCACAGGGGGAGGACTGAACTTTGTAATTAATACTCAGGAAATTAGCAATCAGCAATGGCAGAGAGACAAGGCAGGCGTGTGGATGCATCCCAGCGGCCCCAACAGGCAAAAACCAGGGGGCTCACAGCGGCAGAGACCCCAGCCACAGCACCTCGTCATTTCAGCTGGTTCTGGTGCTTTCAAACACACTTTATGCAGTGGCTCAGAAGTGTAAAAGAGGCTCTTGTTTTTGCCACTGTGCCTCTGGCTATTTACCTTAGAATCTTTTTTTTTTTTTACCGAGAGCCTGTTTCTCTTTTGTAACCGTTTTTTTAGTGGCCATGGTTTTTGTGGTGTTTTCCAGGTCAAGTGTTCTGAGTCCTGAACGGAACTTCATCGGCCGCTGCTTCTTTGATCAGTGAGACTGTTTCTGGTTTAGGACTCCTTCCTGTTTTCCTGTTTCAGTGCTTTGTTGCTGTTGTTTTCACATTTTTTGTGATTGTCCTGCACAGCTTGTGAGATCTTACTTCCCCCACCAAGGGTCAAACTTTTGCCCACTGCACTGGAATGGCAGTCTTTAAAAAAAAAAAAAAAAAATTAATTAATCTTAATTGGAGGCTAGTTACGATATTGTGGCAGTTTTTGCCATACATTGGTATGAATCAGCCATGAGTGTACGCGTGTCCCCCATCCTGAACCCCCTGCCGACCTCCCTCCCCATCCCTCTGGGTCATCCCAGTGCCCCAGCCCTGAGCACCCTGTCCCATGCATCGAACTTGGACTGGTCATCCGTTTCACAGATGGTAACATACATGTTTCAGTGCTATTCTCTCAAATCATACCACCCCCGCCTTCTCCCATGGAGTCCGAAACTCTGTTCTTTATATCTATGTGTCTTTTGCTGTCTTGCATACAGGGTTGTCATTACCATCTTTCTAAATTCCATATATATGCATTAATATACAGTATTGGTGCTTTTCTTTCTGGCTTACTTCACTCTGTATCATAGGCTCCAGTTTCATCTACCTCATTAGAACTGATTCAAATGCATTCTTTTTAATGGCTGAGTAATACTCCATTGTGTATATGTACCACAGCTTTCTTATCCATTCATCTGCTGATGGGCATCTAGGTTGCTTCCATGTCCTGGCTATTGTAAACAATGCTGCGATGAACATTGGGGTACACGTGTCTCTTTCAATTCTGGTTTCCTGAGTGTGTATGCCCAGCAGTGGGATTGCTGGGTCATAAGGCAGTTCTATTTCCAGTNCAGCCCTGAGCACCCTGTCCCATGCATCGAACTTGGACTGGTCATCCGTTTCACAGATGGTAACATACATGTTTCAGTGCTATTCTCTCAAATCATACCACCCCCGCCTTCTCCCATGGAGTCCGAAAGTCTGTTCTTTATATCTATGTGTCTTTTGCTGTCTTGCATACAGGGTTGTCATTACCATCTTTCTAAATTCCACATATATATGCATTAATATACAGTATTGGTGCTTTTCTTTCTGGCTTACTTCACTCTGTATAATAGGCTCCAGTTTCATCTACCTCATTAGAACTGATTCAAATGCATTCTTTTTAATGGCTGAGTAATACTCCATTGTGTATATGTACCACAGCTTTCTTATCCATTCATCTGCTGATGGGCATCTAGGTTGCTTCCATGTCCTGGCTATTGTAAACAATGCTGCGATGAACATTGGGGTACACGTGTCTCTTTCAATTCTGGTTTCCTGAGTGTGTATGCCCAGCAGTGGGATTGCTGGGTCATAAGGCAGTTCTATTTCCAGTCTTTAAAGAAATCTCCACACTGTTCTCCATAGTGGCTGTACTAGTTTGCATTCCCACCAACAGTGTAAGAGGGTTCACTTTTCTCCACATCCTCTCCAGCATTTATTGCTTGTAGACTTCTGGATAGCAGCCATTTTGACCTGTGTGAAATGGTACCTCATTTGCATTTCTCTGATAATGAGTGATGTTGAGCATCTTTTCATGTGTTTGTTACAATCTGTATGTCTTCTTTGGAGAAATGTCTGTTTAGTTCTTTGGCCCATTTTTTGATTGGGTTGTTTATTTTTCTGGAATTGATCTGCAGGAGCTGCTTGTATATTTTTAAGATTAATTATTTGTCAGTTGCTTCCTTTGCAGTCTTCCCTGCTGGACTGCTAGGGAAGTCCCTGTTTTCCTATCTTATCTTACTTTATATTGATATCTGCTTTGACACCATCATTTCTCCTGTCTCCTTGCCCCCGTAGGCATTTGAGTTTGCAATGCTCTTCCCTGGGCATAATCTTTTTTTATCTTTATGACAAAAATCACAAAGGACCTTGTTTTTAATATGGATATAGACATACCTGGAGAAGACAGTGGCACCCCACTCCAGTACTCTTGTCTGGAAAACCCCATGGACAGAGGAGCCTGGTGGGCTGCAGTCCACGGGGTCGCTAAGAGTCGGACGCGACTGAGTGACTTCACTTTCACTTTTCACTCTCATGCATTGGAGAGGGAAATGGCAACCCACTCCAGTGTGCTTGCCTGAAGAATCCCAGGGACGGGGGAGCCTGGTGGGCTGCCGCCTATGGGGTCGCACAGAGTCGGACACGACTGAAGTGACTCAGCAGCATAGACATACCTCATCTACTTCATTGCATTGCACTTTGAAGATACTATGTTTTTTACAAATTGAAGATGTATGGCAGCCCTGCNCCAGGGACGGGGGAGCCTGGTGGGCTGCCGCCTATGGGGTCGCACAGAGTCGGACACGACTGAAGTGACTCAGCAGCATAGACATACCTCATCTACTTCATTGCATTGCACTTTGAAGATACTATGTTTTTTACAAATTGAAGATGTATGGCAGCCCTGCATTCTTAGGTGATGGTTAGCACTTTTAGCAATAAAATACTTTTAAATTAAGGTGCTTACATTTTCTTTTTAGATATAACGCTGATGCATAGTTAACCGACTACAACATTGTATACATAACTTTATATGCAATGGGAAACCAAAAATGTTTGTGTGACTCACTTTTTTGAGATATTCAATTTATTGGATTGTTTGTGATATTTGTTTATTACTCTGAACCAAACCCGTGATATCTCTGAGGTGCACCTGTAATTCAACAGTAACACACTCCTCAAGAGAGGCTGAAGGTAGTATATTTAATTCTGTATTCTTGGGAAAGTCATTTAACTTTTCTAGTTCTTATTTTATTGTTCTCTCAAGTGCGAAAGTTTGGCTGGATAATTGATGCTCAAATTTTAGGCTGCAAAAGCCTCACTCAAATAATTTGTTAAAAATGGACATTCCTGGGCCTGAAAATTAAAGTTTTAAGTTACATATTTCTAAGCATGAACATGTGACATTATTTGAACATGTCCTCCAGGCGATTTTTGTTGAGATGGTATAAGGATCATACTTTGAGAGATAATGACCTAGATTATTTGTTTTTTGAAGATGTCTCCCTCTTCATGTTCCATCTGACCTGTTCTCCTTATAATGCGCTATTGATGTACCTTCCACTGAGAGAGGAATTTGTAACCTCCCCTGGAATCCAGACAAGCTGTGACTATATTATGTAACTTTTGGTTTATAGATTATAAAAGATGATGTAGCTTTTTCCTGGTACTATTGGGAGGGTTACTTTTGGGATTTAACTGCTACACGAATGAAGAAAGTACAACAATCTATGCCAAAAGCCACATGAAGTCCTGTGCAGGAATTTCAGCCAAATAATCCCTGCAAAGTGCTTGGCTGACAAATGGAACCAATTTGCCATCCAGGTAAGTGAATCTCCTTAAAAGTGGATCCTCAGAACCACCCATGTGATGCCCTGCTGAACCCAACCCAATGAGCAGACTTGTGAGTTGAGTAGGAAACTGTTGCTATTGTAAATCACTAAACTTGAGGGTAGTTTGTTACACAGTAACAGATAATTCAGATCCTTTCTAAAATTTGCAGTTGGGGTCAGCCAAGTGTAAAGATCAGATCCCGTACCTAAACACCAGACAGACCCGGGGTTATACAGGGTCTCCAGGATTAGTTATGGGGTTACTGGGGTCAAGTGCTTAGCACTCTCGGATGCTCAGAGACTTTCCTTGTAAAATGGCAGTAGCATATTATCAGCTATTCCTTGGGGCAGTTTTGAGAATTACATGGGCTTCAGAGCCAGGCAGGCAAAGGGTGTGTCCTGGGCTTCACCTGCAGAACTGGAGCCAGCTGTCTGTCCAGAGGCTCGCACCATGCCATGCGGCTGAACGAGAGCCAGAGGTGGGGAAAGACAGTGCTGGCGGAGGAAAGACGGCTTCCTCCTGCTCGGCAAGCAGCAGCAGAGCAGGAAACGGGCCAGGGTGCCTCTTGTCCTTGGAGAGGAGCTCATCGGACCCCTGCCTCTCAGCGACCCAAGGGGCAGGGGTACGTGTGGGTGTGTGTGTGTGTGTATATGTGTGTGTGTGCGTGCTTTGCTTATTTTTTTTTTTTAAATCTTTATTGGAGTACAGTCAATTTACAACTCTGTGTTCGTTTCTGCTGTACAAAAGTGAATCAGTTATACATATACATCACTTTGCCAACAAAAGTCAAGGCTACTGTTTTTCCAGTAGTCATGTGCCGATGTGAGAGCTGGACCATAAAGAAAGCTGAGTGCCAAAGAACTGATGCTTTCGAACTGTGGTGTTGGAGAAGACTCTTGAGAGTCCCTTGGACTGCAAGGAGATCCAACCAGTCCATCCTAAAGGAGAGGCATCCTGGGTGTTCATTGGAAGGACTGATGCTGAAGCTAAAGCTCCAATACTTCGGCCATTTGATGCAAAGAGCTGACTCTTTAGAAAAGATGTTGATTCTGGGAAAGACTGAAGGCGGAAGGAGAAGGGGATGACAGGATGAGATGGTTGGACGGCATCACTGACTCAATGGACGTGAGTTTGAGTATGCTTCGGAAGATGGTGAAGATCGAGGAAGCCTGGCGTGCTACAGTCCATGGCATCTCAAGGCGTCAGATACAGCTTAGGGACTGACAAACAGTTCACACGTGCGTTTCTAGATTATTCTCCTATGTAGCTGTTACAGAGCGTTGAGTAGAGTCCCCTGTCCTCTGTAGTCAGTCCCTATAAGTTACCATCTTCTGTACACTAGACTGTACGTGTCAGTCCTTGAAGGTTAACAGATGACTCCCTCACACACAGCCTCAGTGCTTTGCAAACTGCTGCTCCTGGGCTGGGCCCTGGGGTGAGTGAGTCTGTGTGCAAACCTTTCAACAGCTGTTTCTCGGTTTGCAGCCCTATGGGTTTGTGGAAGCAAAGCCCCATTGGTTCTCAAGACAGATGCTGGAGGGCTTGTCTCTCAGAGGCAGCTGTTAAGAGCTGGGAGCTTGGTATGGGATATGAACCCTTCACTCCTCGGGGAGAAGCTCTGGGTTTGAGGTCCTTCCTGCCGGTGGGTGGCTGGGCCAGTGGTAAGGTTTATGGCAAGACAGCCCCAGTCCGTCCTGCTGGCCTCACAGTGGGCCTTTGCTTCTGTGCTGACGCAGACGAGCTGCTCAGCGGGTGTGCAGGTCCTTTTTGCAGGGGACTGTTCAGTAAGTGGCTGTGGGTTCAGTGTGTCCTTGGGAGAAGTCGAGTTCAGAATCTTCCTGTGTTGCCGTCTTGGAGGCCTACAATACTTTGTTTTCTTTTTCTTCCTCTTCCTGCCTTCTTTTGGATCAACTGATTTTTAAAAAATGACTTTCATTAATCCCCTTTGTGGACCTTTTAGCTGGAATTCTTTACATTGTTTTAATAGTCATGCCAGGTTTCATAGTGTGCATTTTTATTGTAAACTAGTTTCAAGTGATAATATTTTATTGTACAAATAGCAAAACCAACTTATACAATACTGATACAGTTCATTCTTTTCCTTCTTGACCTATGTGCTCTGATTGCTATAAAATCTTTTTATGTATATGATCAAGCCCAAAGTGTACTGTTATATGACTGAAATATGTGGCAGAAATTTTTAAATTTCAGAATCATCATTATACAGCTACAGTGTGATACAGTTGGCCCTTGAATACCATGGGGTTGAGTTCTAAGGATCCACGTATATATGCATACATCTTTCACTGAATACCACAGTACAGCATGCGGTTACTTGACTCCTCTGATGGAGGTATGGAAGTCAGACAAACGTACATGGATTTTCAACTGCATGATGGGTTTGCACCCCTAGCGCCTCATTGTTCAAATGTCAGCTGTATTGGATTCTAGCAGGGAGCATCCAATAAATATTTAAATCTTTGGGTGAAAGGTTATTGAAGAGCAGAATTTTTGGCTTTTAGTGCCACATACATGTAGACTCTTGAGTACTTATAAAAGGGAAAAAATTCCTTTATGAGGAAGAGATAAGATAGCTAAAGTCAGATACAAAACTTAGAATCACCATTTATGGAGCAAACAGATATTATGTGCTCCCGGTGGAATGCAGTGGAAAATAAGTCATCTCATCTCTGTGACATTCGTGCCAAAAGTGTTTCTCTTGAATCTAACCATGAGGAAATAGTCATATAGCCCTAACTGTGGGGTCTTTCAGAAGGCAGCTGAGCAAGGGGGAGCAGAGAGAGAGAGGTGAACTGATAGGGAGGTGATAAAGCGAATGTGCTGCAATGATGCTGGCAGTCGTTGAATCCAGATGAATGGGAAACGAGGGTCTAACGTACGCCTGTTCCCTCAACTTCTCTGAGCCGGAGATTCTTTTCAAAATTTAGGGGGCTTTTGGAGAGGGAAGAGGTTAGTTTTGACCGTATCCTTGGAAGAATGTCCTCAACTTTGAATGTTACTTGGCCTGTTATACCTTGTAGTAGATAAAGAGCTGAGATTACCTGTAATAGCTGTGTTCCAACAGATTCCTCTACATGTTTTGGCTCTACGAAGCTGCCATAAGCAACATAATGCCACACGGAATTCAAGCATGGCTTTATCTTTCTGAACAGAGGGGAACATCCTGAGCACCTTCAGCCCTGGTCTTCAGTTTTGAGATGAATGTGGAAAAAGCAGCAATGCCTAAGGGATTTTTTTTTTTTTTTTTGCTCCTATTATTAGGACAAGGTCAAAAGTAGTAGCAGTGAAAAAACCAGCTAATGCCAAGTTGCCAGTGGGAAGAAGAGATCCAAGGACAGCCTTCAGCGGCTGCCAGAGGGAGCCCTAGACTCGACTCGCAGTCTCAGCCCACCCGGGGTTCCCAGCTGAACCAGGTAAGGTTCAGTTCCATGGTGCACTGATGTAGTGACAGACACCTGAATAGGAGGAGTCTGTGCCTAGTGAGAGCTGGTAGCAGCCAGCTTTAATCTCCTTCAGTGGATCCGGGTTATCAGCTCAATCTCACCACTCTCCCTTTCGGTGTTAGGTTAGCCTCTTCAGCAGAGGAACGGAGGTGTAAGCGGTGTCCACCGCCACCTTCAGGGTCTGCCTCACCTGAGCCTGCCGCCGAGGGTTTCTCAAGCAGACGCTATGGCTCTGTTTTTCTTTTTCTGGGTAAAATGCAAATACCCTTGGGAGCAAGTAATGTTTGAAGGAATCTGACTGCCTTTTATGGAGTGTGAATGTGCTAGAGACGACTCTTGGTAGAACAGAGAAGCTATGGACAGACATGAACAAGTTTGGGAGCTAGGAATTAAGGAAGCAGGCTAGGCAAAGAGAGGCAGGAAACGCCAGGACGCTGAGGAGTAAGAGGACATGCGCTCCATGTCATGATGCCTCCAGCATTCGCCTCTGTTTTCTAAACCAGACTCCGATTCTTGGTTCAATATATAGCCTGGAAATCACCACCAAGTACTTATTCTCTGCCTTCATAACAATTAGGCATCTTTTTTTTAAGTGTTTACTCCCAAAGAAGAGCTTTCGAGGTCAGCCTGAGTCCACTGACGCCTTGTGTGTGTGTGTGCCAAGTCTCTCCAGTCGTGTCCGACCCTGTGACCCTAAGGACTGTAGCCCACCAGGCTCCTGTCCATGGGGTTCTCCGGGCAAGAACACTGGAGTGGGGTGCCGTTTCCTCCACCAAGACTGACGCCTTGTGGGCTAGGATTCTCTCTGCACCATTTCTCCATGGCCAGGGGACACAGAGCTCAGGAAACCTTGGTGAATGAATGAACGAGCAAACCTCGGTCAGCTGTGATTCCTCCACAGGCCTCAGTGCTGCTTCCCCGTACCCACATTTCCTGGGGTTTTCTTCCATCGCGTGTCAAGTGCCACAGCCGACTCTTCTTCCCTGAACTCACTTTAGGGTGGCGGCTTCCCCTCCCAGTGGGAATGAGAGCATGATCCACAGTGCTTGCAGACTGATTCCTGACAGCTATTCAGGGGTATTCCACCAAAGAAATCCACTCTACAGCTAGGAGGAATCATATCTAGTGCTCCAACTTATAAAATCTAACTGGCTTTAGTTTATGAGTACATAATTGTCTGATNAGCATGATCCACAGTGCTTGCAGACTGATTCCTGACAGCTATTCAGGGGTATTCCACCAAAGAAATCCACTCTACAGCTAGGAGGAATCATATCTAGTGCTCCAACTTATAAAATCTAACTGGCTTTAGTTTATGAGTACATAATTGTCTGATGCTAATGAATATTTCATGCATAAGTCCCTTTTCATGTCTTACCAAATCTTGAGTTTTTGTACTTTAACATGAAGTTTTCCTGAGATTCATCTTGTGAATGCAAATCTGGAACTGATGTGAGCTGTGAGAAGAATCCAAGGAAAATAAGCTGTCATCTTGCAAACAAAATCCTTCAATGATTTATGTGTTTGGCTTCGACTATGGGTTATCATTACTAAAATATTTGAGCTAGGAGATAGCTGAGCTGTAATCTTTATCAGAGACCTTTAAATTATTAACCAGACTTCCAGCTAATTTGCCAAATCATGAAATATTATCTAGGAAAAGTGGGCAAAGGTGGTGGAGGGATCTTTGAATCACAAAATCATGTTTTACTAAAAGGCAATGGTACAAATATATTGATTAAAGACGTCAATTTTGTAAACTTAACTTAAAATTTGGGAACATGGTTATGCTCTGGCTCCTGTGTGTAGGTCTCTCCTGGTGGCTCAGAGGGTAAAGAATCTGCCTGCAATGAGGAGACTTGGGTTCAATCCCTGGGTTGGAACAATCCCCTGGAGAAGGGAATGGCTGCCCACTCCAGTATTCTTGCCCGGAGAATTCCATGAACAGATGAACTTGGGGGAATACAGTCCATGGGGTTACAAACAGTCAGACATGACTGAGTGATTAACACACACACACACAAACACACACACTGTGTATAAAGTTGAATGGTCATCTGGAAATCTGTCAAGTATATTCAAGAGCAATAACAATCATGTTTTTAAAAGAATTACCTCAAAGACATTATTTTCTAAATGTTTCTGGGATCATGTTCTGATGACATGTATTACTATTATTCCCATTTCACTGCATGTGTCATATGACAGTACTGTATTTGAACATGGATACTTTAAAATATGTCCAACTATTCGACTAAGGAAAAGACATCGAATATGAATTGTAATAGTGAAAAATACTATGGTCAAGAACAACCACACACATTTATGCAGTTGTCACTTTTTGAGGGCAGAATTTTAGCTCTGGTAAACAGACTATATGGTTTCTTTATGCAATTATAAAAGGTGACTTGGAGACTTTGGTGATACAGAACTGTAGATATAACTTCCAAAAATTCAGAGAACAGATGTATGAGCAAGTGCACCCTAGAGAATATGTATAGTTTGAAAACAGCCAAAGTTGCTATTAATGTGTCTTCCCATTCATTTGCTCATCTTATACAGACATACTAGGGATAAGAAAAATGATCTTACCCTTACATAGTAGAAAAGTGGAACCTCCTCTTGGGTAGAAAAGATGCATATACAAGAGACTAGCGAAACAAGAGCGAGCAGGCACCAGGTAAATGCTGTGAAAGTAGCACAGGACTCTGTAATGGGCTGGGCAGTCAGGGAAAATGGAAAGGAAGAACAGGAAGAAGTCCTTCAAAGAAGAACCTGAGCTAAGTCCTTAAAGCCTAGCTGCTTTCGTAAAAGCAGAGAGAACGCGAGAATAGAGAAATATTATACTGGGGTAACCAGTTCAGAGATAAGGTTGTGGATGACATTCTTTAATTTTAAAAATCAGGCTGGCTTGGAAAAATGTGCAAAAGAAGAGTTGTGCAAGTTACAAATAGAATTTTGAAATGAAGTTTCGTGTAAACATACAAATGAATTTAGACAGAAAATAGATCAAATGTGCAATTTCCTTATTGATCCTCTGTCTGAATGCCAGTATGGAGAGTGAGGTGCTGAAGCCCCAACTGTGAATGTGCTGCTTTTATTTCTAGTTTTAGCTCTTTTCGGTTTTTCTTTGTACATTTAGGTGTGCCACTATTGAAAGCACAAGGATTTGCAAGCATTGTGTCTTCTTGTTGGGCTGACCACTTCATTTTGTATAAAGACTTTGTCTCTTTACTATTTTTAGTTTAAAGTTTATTTTATCTAACATAAGTGTAGCTACCCCTGCTTTTGTTTTGCTATCATTTGCTTAAAATATCTTTTTCCATTCTTCACTCTCGGTTTATGTATTTCTTTAAAGTGAGCCTCTGTAGGCAGCATATCCTCAGACCCTGTTGTTTAACTTGTCATTTCATGCCCTTCATTAGAGAATTTGGCCTGTTTATTTATTGTAAATGGTTGTCTGATAAATACTTACTTCCCAGGTGGCTCAGTGATAAAAGAATCTGCCTGCCGATGCAGGAGCTGCAGGAGACTCGGGCTCAGTCCCTGGGTCAGGAAGATCCCCTGGAAGAGGGCATGGCAGTCCACTGCAGAATTCTTGCCTGGAGAATCCCATGGACAGAGGAGCCTGGATTTTCGGTTTTTCTTTGTACATTTAGGTGTGCCACTATTGAAAGCACAAGGATTTGCAAGCATTGTGTCTTCTTGTTGGGCTGACCACTTCATTTTGTATAAAGACTTTGTCTCTTTACTATTTTTAGTTTAAAGTTTATTTTATCTAACATAAGTGTAGCTACCCCTGCTTTTGTTTTGCTATCATTTGCTTAAAATATCTTTTTCCATTCTTCACTCTCGGTTTATGTATTTCTTTAAAGTGAGCCTCTGTAGGCAGCATATCCTCAGACCCTGTTGTTTAACTTGTCATTTCATGCCCTTCATTAGAGAATTTGGCCTGTTTATTTATTGTAAATGGTTGTCTGATAAATACTTACTTCCCAGGTGGCTCAGTGATAAAAGAATCTGCCTGCCGATGCAGGAGCTGCAGGAGACTCGGGCTCAGTCCCTGGGTCAGGAAGATCCCCTGGAAGAGGGCATGGCAGTCCACTGCAGAATTCTTGCCTGGAGAATCCCATGGACAGAGGAGCCTGGTGGGCTACAGTCCATAGAGCTGTAAAGAGTCAGACATGACTAAGCGCCTTGCAAAGACTTAGTGTTGCCGTTTTGTTCATTGGTTTCCTGTTTTTTTTCTTTTTCTGAGGGGGCAGGGTAGATTTTTTCTTTTAACATGGGTGCTTTAAGTTCTTTATCAAGTCCTTTTGCGTATTTGCTACAGTTCCCTGTGGCTACCATAAGGCTTACACAATCTTAAAACTATAACACTTTAAGTTGGCAGCAACTTAACTTTAACAGGATTCCTAAACTTAATGTTTTTATTTCTCCTCCCCCTCACATTCTTTGTTATTACTGTTACAATTTACATGTTTTAATATTGTGTAATAGGAGATTATTGTATTTATTGTTATTTTTGCTATATTCACTTTTTCAACTTATAAATTATAGTGGTAAATGAATTATGCACCACCACTACCATATACAGAATCTGACTCTGGCTGTATATTTACCATTCCCAGTGAATTTTATGTTGTCTTTTTCAAGTTTTTTTGATGTTAATTAGTGTCATTGTGTTCCCTTCTAAGAACTCCCTTTAGAGATTCCTGCAAAGCAGGCATAGAGGCAGTGAACATTCTCAGCTTTTGTTTTTCAGAAAAGTCTTTATCTTTCCTTTATTTCTGAAGCATGGCTTTGCCAGGTGTAGAATTTTTGATAGACTATTTTTTTTTTTCCTCTCAATATTTGTATATGTACTTTTATTCTCTCCTGGCTTGGAAAGTTTCTGTTGAGAAATCCACCAGTACTCTTATATGGATTCTCTTGTATATAACTTTTCTCTTTAGTCTGATTGCTTTTTAAAATTATTTTTCTTTGACTTTTGATCATGTAATTATAATATGTCTAAGTGTAGGCCTGTTTGGGGTCTTTCGGGCATCCTGGTCTGAAGGTCAGTCTCTCTTCCTGTGCTTGAGACCTTTTCAGCCATTATTGGTCTAAACACACTCTCTCTCTCTTGCTCTCTCTTCTGCTTCTGGAATTAACAAAATGTCAGTTTTGTTTCTTTGCATTGTCCCCTGTTAGCACTGTAGATGGTCTTCACTCCATTTTATTCTCTGCTCTTTTGTAGTTCTATGTAATTTTGAATATCTTTCAGGTCACTGATACATTTACTGCATTACTGAGTTTAGCTCTGAAAAAAATCTCTATTGAATTATTCAGATTGATTTTCTTTCAGCTCTAGGATTGCTGTTTTCTTTAAAAAAATGCTTCTCTTCCTTTGTGGAACTTCTCCTTTTGTTCATGATTGCTCCCCTAATTTTAGTTTGTTGTCTGTCTGTGTGTTTTTAATTCACTGAACTTCCTTAAAACTATTATCCGGATGCATCTCCATTTCTTAGAGTTCGTGACTGGGAATTTATCGGTATCCTCTGGGACCACTGTATTCACCTGATTTTTCTTTACCCATGATTCCTTTCCTTGTCTCTGCTCATTTAAGTGATCAGACTCTTCCAAATGTTACAGGTCTTCTTTGGCAGAGAACTTCCTTCATCACTTGGCTCAGTGTGGGTGTCCTGGTGTGCCTGTTGGTATGTTCTTGGGCAGGTACAACCTGCTATTATCTTCTATATGGGGGGCAAGGCAACTGTGGGAACTCTGAGGTCAGGGTTGGGGGCTGTGCTACTGGCTGGGAACAGCTGAATAGGATTGCGAGCTTGGCCTCTACACTAGTCGGGCTGTAGGATGCTCTGCACAGTAGCCTGGGTTCTCTCCCAGACTTAACAGATGCTTGGGACTGGGTATCACATGCAGTGGTTCAGCTCAGCTCAGTTCAGTCTCTCAGTCGTGTCTGACTCTTTGCCAAGCTACTGGCTGGGAACAGCTGAATAGGATTGGGAGCTTGGCCTCTACACTAGTCGGGCTGTAGGATGCTCTGCACAGTAGCCTGGGTTCTCTCCCAGACTTAACAGATGCTTGGGACTGGGTATCACATGCAGTGGTTCAGCTCAGCTCAGTTCAGTCTCTCAGTCGTGTCTGACTCTTTGCCACCCCATGAACCACAGCACACCAGGCCTCCCTGTCCACCACCAACTTCCTGAGTTCACCCAAACTCATGCCCATTGAGTCGGTGATGTCATCCAACCATCTCATCCTCTGTCGTCCCCTTCTTCTCCCACCGTCAATCTTTCCCAGCATCAAGGTCTTTTCATATGAGTCAGCTCTTCACATCAGGTGGCCAAAGTACTGGAGTTTCAGCTTCAACATCATCCTTCCAATGAACACCCAGAGCTGATCTCTTTTATGATGGACATCTCCTTGCAGTCCAAGGGACTCTCAAGAGTCTTCTCCAACACCACAGTTCAAAAGCATTAATTCTTATGGATTTTCAACTGCATGATGGGTTTGCACCCCTAGCGCCTCATTGTTCAAATGTCAGCTGTATTGGATTCTAGCAGGGAGCATCCAATAAATATTTAAATCTTTGGGTGAAAGGTTATTGAAGAGCAGAATTTTTGGCTTTTAGTGCCACATACATGTAGACTCTTGAGTACTTATAAAAGGGAAAAAATTCCTTTATGAGGAAGAGATAAGATAGCTAAAGTCAGATACAAAACTTAGAATCACCATTTATGGAGCAAACAGATATTATGTGCTCCCGGTGGAATGCAGTGGAAAATAAGTCATCTCATCTCTGTGACATTCGTGCCAAAAGTGTTTCTCTTGAATCTAACCATGAGGAAATAGTCATATAGCCCTAACTGTGGGGTCTTTCAGAAGGCAGCTGAGCAAGGGGGAGCAGAGAGAGAGAGGTGAACTGATAGGGAGGTGATAAAGCGAATGTGCTGCAATGATGCTGGCAGTCGTTGAATCCAGATGAATGGGAAACGAGGGTCTAACGTACGCCTGTTCCCTCAACTTCTCTGAGCCGGAGATTCTTTTCAAAATTTAGGGGGCTTTTGGAGAGGGAAGAGGTTAGTTTTGACCGTATCCTTGGAAGAATGTCCTCAACTCTGAATGTTACTTGGCCTGTTATACCTTGTAGTAGATAAAGAGCTGAGATTACCTGTAATAGCTGTGTTCCAACAGATTCCTCTACATGTTTTGGCTCTACGAAGCTGCCATAAGCAACATAATGCCACACGGAATTCAAGCATGGCTTTATCTTTCTGAACAGAGGGGAACATCCTGAGCACCTTCAGCCCTGGTCTTCAGTTTTGAGATGAATGTGGAAAAAGCAGCAATGCCTAAGGGATTTTTTTTTTTTTTTTTGCTCCTATTATTAGGACAAGGTCAAAAGTAGTAGCAGTGAAAAAACCAGCTAATGCCAAGTTGCCAGTGGGAAGAAGAGATCCAAGGACAGCCTTCAGCGGCTGCCAGAGGGAGCCCTAGACTCGACTCGCAGTCTCAGCCCACCCGGGGTTCCCAGCTGAACCAGGTAAGGTTCAGTTCCATGGTGCACTGATGTAGTGACAGACACCTGAATAGGAGGAGTCTGTGCCTAGTGAGAGCTGGTAGCAGCCAGCTTTAATCTCCTTCAGTGGATCCGGGTTATCAGCTCAATCTCACCACTCTCCCTTTCGGTGTTAGGTTAGCCTCTTCAGCAGAGGAACGGAGGTGTAAGCGGTGTCCACCGCCACCTTCAGGGTCTGCCTCACCTGAGCCTGCCGCCGAGGGTTTCTCAAGCAGACGCTATGGCTCTGTTTTTCTTTTTCTGGGTAAAATGCAAATACCCTTGGGAGCAAGTAATGTTTGAAGGAATCTGACTGCCTTTTATGGAGTGTGAATGTGCTAGAGACGACTCTTGGTAGAACAGAGAAGCTATGGACAGACATGAACAAGTTTGGGAGCTAGGAATTAAGGAAGCAGGCTAGGCAAAGAGAGGCAGGAAACGCCAGGACGCTGAGGAGTAAGAGGACATGCGCTCCATGTCATGATGCCTCCAGCATTCGCCTCTGTTTTCTAAACCAGACTCCGATTCTTGGTTCAATATATAGCCTGGAAATCACCACCAAGTACTTATTCTCTGCCTTCATAACAATTAGGCATCTTTTTTTTAAGTGTTTACTCCCAAAGAAGAGCTTTCGAGGTCAGCCTGAGTCCACTGACGCCTTGTGTGTGTGTGTGCCAAGTCTCTCCAGTCGTGTCCGACCCTGTGACCCTAAGGACTGTAGCCCACCAGGCTCCTGTCCATGGGGTTCTCCGGGCAAGAACACTGGAGTGGGGTGCCGTTTCCTCCACCAAGACTGACGCCTTGTGGGCTAGGATTCTCTCTGCACCATTTCTCCATGGCCAGGGGACACAGAGCTCAGGAAACCTTGGTGAATGAATGAACGAGCAAACCTCGGTCAGCTGTGATTCCTCCACAGGCCTCAGTGCTGCTTCCCCGTACCCACATTTCCTGGGGTTTTCTTCCATCGCGTGTCAAGTGCCACAGCCGACTCTTCTTCCCTGAACTCACTTTAGGGTGGCGGCTTCCCCTCCCAGTGGGAATGAGAGCATGATCCACAGTGCTTGCAGACTGATTCCTGACAGCTATTCAGGGGTATTCCACCAAAGAAATCCACTCTACAGCTAGGAGGAATCATATCTAGTGCTCCAACTTATAAAATCTAACTGGCTTTAGTTTATGAGTACATAATTGTCTGATGCTAATGAATATTTCATGCATAAGTCCCTTTTCATGTCTTACCAAATCTTGAGTTTTTGTACTTTAACATGAAGTTTTCCTGAGATTCATCTTGTGAATGCAAATCTGGAATTGATGTGAGCTGTGAGAAGAATCCAAGGAAAATAAGCTGTCATCTTGCAAACAAAATCCTTCAATGATTTATGTGTTTGGCTTCGACTATGGGTTATCATTACTAAAATATTTGAGCTAGGAGATAGCTGAGCTGTAATCTTTATCAGAGACCTTTAAATTATTAACCAGACTTCCAGCTAATTTGCCAAATCATGAAATATTATCTAGGAAAAGTGGGCAAAGGTGGTGGAGGGATCTTTGAATCACAAAATCATGTTTTACTAAAAGGCAATGGTACAAATATATTGATTAAAGACGTCAATTTTGTAAACTTAACTTAAAATTTGGGAACATGGTTATGCTCTGGCTCCTGTGTGTAGGTCTCTCCTGGTGGCTCAGAGGGTAAAGAATCTGCCTGCAATGAGGAGACTTGGGTTCAATCCCTGGGTTGGAACAATCCCCTGGAGAAGGGAATGGCTGCCCACTCCAGTATTCTTGCCCGGAGAATTCCATGAACAGATGAACTTGGGGGAATACAGTCCATGGGGTTACAAACAGTCAGACATGACTGAGTGATTAACACACACACACACAAACACACACACTGTGTATAAAGTTGAATGGTCATCTGGAAATCTGTCAAGTATATTCAAGAGCAATAACAATCATGTTTTTAAAAGAATTACCTCAAAGACATTATTTTCTAAATGTTTCTGGGATCATGTTCTGATGACATGTATTACTATTATTCCCATTTCACTGCATGTGTCATATGACAGTACTGTATTTGAACATGGATACTTTAAAATATGTCCAACTATTCGACTAAGGAAAAGACATCGAATATGAACTGTAATAGTGAAAAATACTATGGTCAAGAACAACCACACACATTTATGCAGTTGTCACTTTTTGAGGGCAGAATTTTAGCTCTGGTAAACAGACTATATGGTTTCTTTATGCAATTATAAAAGGTGACTTGGAGACTTTGGTGATACAGAACTGTAGATATAACTTCCAAAAATTCAGAGAACAGATGTATGAGCAAGTGCACCCTAGAGAATATGTATAGTTTGAAAACAGCCAAAGTTGCTATTAATGTGTCTTCCCATTCATTTGCTCATCTTATACAGACATACTAGGGATAAGAAAAATGATCTTACCCTTACATAGTAGAAAAGTGGAACCTCCTCTTGGGTAGAAAAGATGCATATACAAGAGACTAGCGAAACAAGAGCGAGCAGGCACCAGGTAAATGCTGTGAAAGTAGCACAGGACTCTGTAATGGGCTGGGCAGTCAGGGAAAATGGAAAGGAAGAACAGGAAGAAGTCCTTCAAAGAAGAACCTGAGCTAAGTCCTTAGAGCCTAGCTGCTTTCGTAAAAGCAGAGAGAACGCGAGAATAGAGAAATATTATACTGGGGTAACCAGTTCAGAGATAAGGTTGTGGATGACATTCTTTAATTTTAAAAATCAGGCTGGCTTGGAAAAATGTGCAAAAGAAGAGTTGTGCAAGTTACAAATAGAATTTTGAAATGAAGTTTCGTGTAAACATACAAATAAATTTAGACAGAAAATAGATCAAACGTGCAATTTCCTTATTGATCCTCTGTCTGAATGACCTAGCCAGTATGGAGAGTGAGGTGCTGAAGCCCCAACTGTGAATGTGCTGCTTTTATTTCTAGTTTTAGCTCTTTTCGGTTTTTCTTTGTACATTTAGGTGTGCCACTATTGAAAGCACAAGGATTTGCAAGCATTGTGTCTTCTTGTTGGGCTGACCACTTCATTTTGTATAAAGACTTTGTCTCTTTACTATTTTTAGTTTAAAGTTTATTTTATCTAACATAAGTGTAGCTACCCCTGCTTTTGTTTTGCTATCATTTGCTTAAAATATCTTTTTCCATTCTTCACTCTCGGTTTATGTATTTCTTTAAAGTGAGCCTCTGTAGGCAGCATATCCTCAGACCCTGTTGTTTAACTTGTCATTTCATGCCCTTCATTAGAGAATTTGGCCTGTTTATTTATTGTAAATGGTTGTCTGATAAATACTTACTTCCCAGGTGGCTCAGTGATAAAAGAATCTGCCTGCCGATGCAGGAGCTGCAGGAGACTCGGGCTCAGTCCCTGGGTCAGGAAGATCCCCTGGAAGAGGGCATGGCAGTCCACTGCAGAATTCTTGCCTGGAGAATCCCATGGACAGAGGAGCCTGGCGGGCTACAGTCCATAGAGCTGTAAAGAGTCAGACATGACTAAGCGCCTTGCAAAGACTTAGTGTTGCCGTTTTGTTCATTGGTTTCCTGTTTTTTTTCTTTTTCTGAGGGGGCAGGGTAGATTTTTTCTTTTAACATGGGTGCTTTAAGTTCTTTATCAAGTCCTTTTGCGTATTTGCTACAGTTCCCTGTGGCTACCATAAGGCTTACACAATCTTAAAACTATAACACTTTAAGTTGGCAGCAACTTAACTTTAACAGGATTCCTAAACTTAATGTTTTTATTTCTCCTCCCCCTCACATTCTTTGTTATTACTGTTACAATTTACATGTTTTAATATTGTGTAATAGGAGATTATTGTATTTATTGTTATTTTTGCTATATTCACTTTTTCAACTTATAAATTATAGTGGTAAATGAATTATGCACCACCACTACCATATACAGAATCTGACTCTGGCTGTATATTTACCATTCCCAGTGAATTTTATGTTGTCTTTTTCAAGTTTTTTTGATGTTAATTAGTGTCATTGTGTTCCCTTCTAAGAACTCCCTTTAGAGATTCCTGCAAAGCAGGCATAGAGGCAGTGAACATTCTCAGCTTTTGTTTTTCAGAAAAGTCTTTATCTTTCCTTTATTTCTGAAGCATGGCTTTGCCAGGTGTAGAATTTTTGATAGACTATTTTTTTTTTTCCTCTCAATATTTGTATATGTACTTTTATTCTCTCCTGGCTTGGAAAGTTTCTGTTGAGAAATCCACCAGTACTCTTATATGGATTCTCTTGTATATAACTTTTCTCTTTAGTCTGATTGCTTTTTAAAATTATTTTTCTTTGACTTTTGATCATGTAATTATAATATGTCTAAGTGTAGGCCTGTTTGGGGTCTTTCGGGCATCCTGGTCTGAAGGTCAGTCTCTCTTCCTGTGCTTGAGACCTTTTCAGCCATTATTGGTCTAAACACACTCTCTCTCTCTTGCTCTCTCTTCTGCTTCTGGAATTAACAAAATGTCAGTTTTGTTTCTTTGCATTGTCCCCTGTTAGCACTGTAGATGGTCTTCACTCCATTTTATTCTCTGCTCTTTTGTAGTTCTATGTAATTTTGAATATCTTTCAGGTCACTGATACATTTACTGCATTACTGAGTTTAGCTCTGAAAAAAATCTCTATTGAATTATTCAGATTGATTTTCTTTCAGCTCTAGGATTGCTGTTTTCTTTAAAAAAATGCTTCTCTTCCTTTGTGGAACTTCTCCTTTTGTTCATGATTGCTCCCCTAATTTTAGTTTGTTGTCTGTCTGTGTGTTTTTAATTCACTGAACTTCCTTAAAACTATTATCCGGATGCATCTCCATTTCTTAGAGTTCGTGACTGGGAATTTATCGGTATCCTCTGGGACCACTGTATTCACCTGATTTTTCTTTACCCATGATTCCTTTCCTTGTCTCTGCTCATTTAAGTGATCAGACTCTTCCAAATGTTACAGGTCTTCTTTGGCAGAGAACTTCCTTCATCACTTGGCTCAGTGTGGGTGTCCTGGTGTGCCTGTTGGTATGTTCTTGGGCAGGTACAACCTGCTATTATCTTCTATATGGGGGGCAAGGCAACTGTGGGAACTCTGAGGTCAGGGTTGGGGGCTGTGCTACTGGCTGGGAACAGCTGAATAGGATTGCGAGCTTGGCCTCTACACTAGTCGGGCTGTAGGATGCTCTGCACAGTAGCCTGGGTTCTCTCCCAGACTTAACAGATGCTTGGGACTGGGTATCACATGCAGTGGTTCAGCTCAGCTCAGTTCAGTCTCTCAGTCGTGTCTGACTCTTTGCCACCCCATGAACCACAGCACACCAGGCCTCCCTGTCCACCACCAACTTCCTGAGTTCACCCAAACTCATGCCCATTGAGTCGGTGATGTCATCCAACCATCTCATCCTCTGTCGTCCCCTTCTTCTCCCACCGTCAATCTTTCCCAGCATCAAGGTCTTTTCATATGAGTCAGCTCTTCACATCAGGTGGCCAAAGTACTGGAGTTTCAGCTTCAACATCATCCTTCCAATGAACACCCAGAGCTGATCTCTTTTATGATGGACATCTCCTTGCAGTCCAAGGGACTCTCAAGAGTCTTCTCCAACACCACAGTTCAAAAGCATTAATTCTTCGGCATTCAGCTTTCTTTATAGTCCAACTCTCACATCCATACATGACCACAGGAAAAACATAGCCTTGACTAGACAGACCTTTGTTGATAAAATAATGTCTCTGCTTTTTAATATGCTGTCTAGGTTGGTCATGGTTTTCCTTCCAAGGAGTAAGCGTCTTTTAATTTCATGGCTGCAGTCACCATCTGCAGTGACTTCGGAGCCCCCAAAAATAAAGTCAGCCACTGTTTCCACTGTTTCCCCATCTATTTCCCATGAAGTGATGGGACCAGATGCCATGATCTTCACTGTCTGAATGTTGAGCTTTAAGCCAACTTTTTCACTCTTCTCTTTCACTTTCATCAAGAGGCTCTTTAGTTCCTCTTCACTTTCTGCCGTAACAGTGGTGTCATCTGCATATCTGGGGTTATTGATATTTCTCCCGCCAATCTTGATTCCAGCTTGTGCTTCTTCCAGCCCAGCGTTCCTCATGCAGTGGTAGATGGGGCTATATATCAGCTTCAGTGACCTGGCAGGCAGCATAATGGGACTCCGGATCTGCAGAGATTACTGTTTGATCCCTTGCATCGGACAAGGGCAGGCACTGAATCCCCTGGTCAGGTGAGTCCACCAGTTTCGCCGTGCAGCTGGAAAAGCAGTGGGCCCTGTGCTCTGTTCCACCGAAGGCAAGGCTCCGGGATGAGCTCCCTACGTGTTCTGGTTAGGGTCCCAGCTCAGGCAGGCTGAAGGTTATGTTCAGCAGTTAGTGGGGCTATAAGCTGGTTTCCTTGTCGCTCCAAAGATGATCACGTTCGTTGTTGTCTTAGCTCACGCCAGCCTGTGCCCCAGTTTCCCGGTCAAGCAGGACCCCTGGGTTTGCGGACGACGGACTGTACCCGCGCGGCGCCTAGCTCAGGTGTGACTGACCTATCAGGCTCCCAGGTGATGCGCGCCGGCCCTTCCTTGTCAGGCCGCGGTGGGCGGGCCTCTCGGCCGCAGCCGGGCTCTCTCTCAGCCCCCGCAGGCAGGGTGGGGAGAAGTTGCTTCCCCGTGTTTCTCAGCGAGGCCTTAGGACGGGAGGGCCCCGCTGCCCTGGGCCGGAGCTCTGACCCCCGCTGTCTGAGGGCCGCGGGGCCACGCCGGCCTGGCTTCCCTCGCGCGGCCCGCTCTGCCTCCCCGCTTGGCTCCGGACGCGGGCCGCGCGGTGTCCAGCGCTCCTGCGGCGCGGCGGTCCGGGCGGCCTCGCGGGCGCCAGGGACGGGCTGTGGCTTCCCTCACAAGTCGGGGGGGGGCTCCCCGGGCCTCTCCGCAAACCCCCGGCGCTTCTCTGACTTGCCGGCGGGGAGGAGCTGCGCTACCTGCAGGCTCGGTTTCAATGCACGGCGGCCTGGGCGTGGTCCAGGCTCCGCTCGGGGCCTCGGCTCCCCCGCCGCCCCCAGCCCAGGGCCCCGGGCGCACAGCCGGCCTGCAGGAGCCCCGGCCCTGCTGACTGTGGGCGCAGGTGGCATCCTCGCAGGCGGCGCTGCAACTCAGCTACCTGTCTGGTGAGGACACTCACCCAGAAGTCCTCATAAAGGACATTATGGAAGAGGGAACGCTTTCCGCACCTCCCCTCACTGCCTACCACACTGAGCTCACACTGCCTCACAGATGCCTCTGGTGATTGCCTTCTTTCTTGGAATATGCCCCCATCTCTATTCTTTTAGGCAGTTAATAGGAAAGTAAAAAGAACGGCAGCCATGAAATTAAAAGACGCTTACTCCTTGGAAGAAAAGTTATGACCAACCTGGATAGTATATTCAAAAGCAGAGACATTACTTTGCCAACTAAGGTCCGTCTAGTCAAGGCTATGGTTTTTCCTGTGGTCATGTATGGATGTGAGAGTTGGACTGTGAAGAAAGCTGAGCGCCGAAGAATCAATGCTTTTGAACTGTGGTGTTGGAGAAGACTCTTGAGAGTCCCTTGGACTGCAAGGAGATCCAACCAGTCCATTCTGAAGGAGATCAGCCCTGGGATTCCTTTGGAAGGAATGATGCTAAAGCTGAAACTCCAGTACTTTGGCCACCTCATGAGAAGAGTTGACTCATTGGAAAAGACTCTGATGCTGGAAGGGATTGGGGGCAGGGGGAGAAGGGGACGACCGAGGATGAGATGGCTGGATGGCATCACGGACTCAATGGACGTGAGTCTGAGTGAACTCCGGGAGATGGTGATGGATAGGGAAGCCTGGCGTGCTACGAATCATGGGGTCACAAAGAGTCGGACACGACTGAGCGACTGAACTGAACTGAACTGAACTGAAAAAGAAAAGATGCTTTCTGAGTGTTCGATTTGTTTCTCCTGCCAAAGGGGCGGGGGTAGGGGAACACATTGTGAGCAGGGGGGATTTTGCTTCGCTGCCACCACATCAGACAGATCTGCACCCCAAGTTCCCTGACCGGAGCACACCGCCTGCTCTGTTCTCTAGAAAAGCGAAGCTTCCCATGGAGATGACTGCTCGAGCAGGGATGGCCGTGAGCCCTCTCCCCCGGTCTGTTCAATCAGGTTTCCAGTAGCTGAGCCTTGCGATGCCTCTGCAATCCCGGGCCTGGGGAGGGAAGGTCAGAACAAAAACAGGGGTTCCCGCCAGATGACCCACCTTTTCCTGGGCACTGTTTCCCCTCTGGAGGAGCACAGACTTGGGGAGACCTCTCTGTAGTGCTGCCTTGGCTTGGGAGGGTGATGCGACCAACGTTTAACTCCTTTTCTCACCTTCTAGTGCAGCCTGTCTTGGTCTCTCATGCATGGGGGCTCTTCAGCCTCAAAACACCAGGCTCCAGGATTCTCTCAGCTGCGTCTTCTTCACCAAGAGCTGTTAGTTGCTCTTCCTATGAGGGGAGCAAAGTCCAGAAGGACTTACCTTGCCACGCTGGGTGTCTGCTCTTAAGAACAGATGTCCAGGATGAGAAGGGAACTGCCGGGAAATTAGACCTAGTTTCGTGGAGATCAACGTACTTAGCAGTTTTCTTACAAGGGATTATATCCTGTCACCTGTCTGAATGTATGATCAGAGATCCTTCAGTCTCTTCCATGAGTGAGACGGAAGAACTCAACTTCATCTGTATGAGAACCTCTGGGGTTAAGTATCCAGGCCATGGGAGATGCTAGTTACCCATGGGATGCCTGTCGTTACCCTCCATATATCGCATGTGCATCTCATCCTAATAATTTAGGAGTTCTATTAAAAAAAAATGATTGTAACAAAACAGATACAGACTCAGATAAAGAGAGTAAACTAGTGGTTCCCAGTTGGGAGAGAGATGCCAGGAGGGGCACGTTAGGGAAAGGGGATGAAGAAGCACAAGGTGCTATAAAACACGCAAGTTTTCTAATAACACAGAAATATATATTACAATTATGATAATAAATAACACCAGTAAATAATCCTACTAATGTAATACACCACAGGGAATATAGCTAACATTTCATAATAATGTTAGATGGAGTATGATCTGTGAAAAAAGTTGAATCATTGTTGGATAGTTGAAACTAATATAGATCAACTGTACTTTAATAATATATCTATCTGCTCTAAAAGAATAAAACTATCTGGATGAAATTCATTTGTTCAGCAAATACTTCCTGAGGCCCTATTGCTTGCCTAATCCCAGATTGCACTCTGAAAATACAGCGGCGAAGAAAGTGGATCTGCTGTGAGCCCGAGGGATTTATAGACCAGCCGGCTCTCAGGTGGCCCTGTCCTGCAATGACGTGGATCGGGGCTTGGGTTAGAGCCAGAGACGGGGCTGGATCGTGGTGGCGGAAACTCCAGGTCCAGGGGTCGGTGACAAGGGTCCTGGCCCTTCAGTTGTGCAGAAAAGAATTTTCACAAAGAGGGAAAGTGCTGAAACAGTCAAGTCTTTATCAGGAAGGGAAGATGTACAGGGCGTGCAGCCAGACGCACGGGCGTTCTCCGGGGAGGCGGCCGGGGCATTTCTTGCGGGTTTCCTTTCATTTGCCTGGCTCAGTCCACAGTTGGTGACTCTCAGGACCCCCCATATGTGCGCACACGTCTCTTGGTCAAGAGGGATTTTACCGAAAAGGCATCCGGGTAGAACACCCGCTGACGTGACTCCTCTTTGACGCCAAGGAGCCTTTCTGCGCACGCGGGGTCAGGGCCGTCTCCTGGCCTCCAGAAGGAGAAGCACGTGGTGTGTGCAGGGCCCAGCCGCCGGTCCTAACTGCCCTGCTGTTCTCTCTTGGAGTCTCGATCCACAGGGAATGACTCCCCGGTAGCTTTACCCTGGGGGTGGGGACCATCCCTCTCCTGCCGCTGGAGGATTTAAAACCTTCTTTCTTGGTAAGATTTCCCTCAGTGCTTTCATGCTGTTGACTCGTTGCCTCTTGCTTCCTCACACCACAGTTTGTCCTAAATAGTGCTTCTGGCTTAAATTTCATGAAGTATAGGTTTCAGCGCCTTTTTTTCATACTTAAAAATCCTCAGTAGCTACCTGTAGCTTTCTTTTCTAATTTTGAAAAATATTCGTTTCTCTGCCCCTGGTTTTTGTTGCAGGCCACGGGTCTTCCGTCTTAGCTGACACTTGAGTGAGCGCTCAGTTCTGGCATGTGGGCCCAGTTCCCGGAGCAGGGATTGACCCTGGGGCCCCTGCAGGGTGAGCGTGGCGTCTCAGCCACCGGACCACCAGGAAAACCCTTCCCTACATCTTGTTAACTGAAGGATCCTCTCAGCCTGGTCTCAACACCATATTCCTAACTTGCCATTCTAGGCATCTCTCTCTAGACAGTGAATTTCCCAGCATATCTCATTAGACTGTGGGTTCCATGAGGAAAATAACTAAATCACACACGTTTTCATTTCTGTCATCCTGTTCATTCGGTGACTGTTTCCTATTTTCTCCTTGTACTCTGGCTTCTAAGCTAATTCTGGCTCTTCTGACTGGAATACTTCCTTCACCAAGCAGTCAACTTGTGTCTCAAATAACAACATCTTTAAAAAATATGTGTTAATTCCTATCTCCCACCCAAACCACTTGTTACCTCATTTAAATCCCCAGGACAGTTCTGTGAATTGCTATGTACTTCAGCTTCAGTTTTTTGCCTTTTGAGGATTTATGAAACAATTAATAACAGTGAATAGCATAATAAGCCAAGGCAAATAATTATAACCTTATTAGGCAGAGATTGGCAGCAAGAAAAAAAAAAACAACTCTGTAAATGCTTTCATACGTGCTTGATAAAATTTTTAATTTCCTGATCTTTTAGCTATCTACAGTTGAAACAGAATAAAAATTAATGGTGGTTCTGGTGTAGGGAAAATGAAAACTGCTCAGTCATATCTAGCTCTTTGTGACCTCATGGACTATATAGCCCATCAGGCTCCTCTGTCCATAGAATTCTCCAGNATAAAATTTTTAATTTCCTGATCTTTTAGCTATCTACAGTTGAAACAGAATAAAAATTAATGGTGGTTCTGGTGTAGGGAAAATGAAAACTGCTCGGTCATATCTAGCTCTTTGTGACCTCATGGACTATATAGCCCATCAGGCTCCTCTGTCCATAGAATTCTCCAGGCAAGAATTCCGGAGTGGGTTGGCATTCCTTTCTTCAGGGGATCTTCCCAACACAAGGATCAAACCAGTTTCCCTTGCTTTGCAGGCAGATTCTTTACCGTCTGAGCCACCAGGGAAGCCCAGTGAGCCCAATCCTGAGGGATGATCAGATTAAAATCCCCATGGGCTTAGAGGTACATTAGCATGAGTAAGAGCTTCAGTTGACTGACTCTGAAGCTCTTTACAACATCCCAGAGAAACACACTGTTAATGTATAAATATGTCATCTATTATCTGCATTAGAGCATCTATTGAAAAGGACAGAATAAAACTAATCTCCTTCCTTCTTTCAAGATTAACTTTTGGTCCTTGCCATGAAACATGAGGAAACTGTGATCCCCAATCCAGTGAGGGAAGTGGATAATTGCAGTAAACGGCCATCCTTCCCCCTGAAGACTTTTTATTCCTTTCCATGAGGTTCATCCTCCCCAGGGTAGGCCGCCTCTCTGCTCCTATAGGACAGTAATGTACATAGTTTTCAGAAGGAATTGTGATGGGCTGGGCTTTCATGGCGTCACCATCACTAATACGTGAACATGCTCCTTTTCTCTCACGTCTTTATCCTTGGTATTGAGCACACTGTTGGTCCAGATAAATGGTAAACATTTGTTGAATACATAAACTAACAAAAAATGAAGATATGTTTTTCTAGACAGAGTCACAGAATGACTAAGTCCTGGGGATATAATGTAATGNTCACCATCACTAATACGTGAACATGCTCCTTTTCTCTCACGTCTTTATCCTTGGTATTGAGCACACTGTTGGTCCAGATAAATGGTAAACATTTGTTGAATACATAAACTAACAAAAAATGAAGATATGTTTTTCTAGACAGAGTCACAGAATGACTAAGTCCTGGGGATATAATGTAATGCACAAGGGGAGTAGAGTCAATAATATTGTAACAACTTTGTGTGGTGACTGATGGTACCTGGTTTCACTGCTGTGATCATTTCATAATTCATAAAAATATTGAATCACTATGTCATACACCTGAAGCTAATAAATTATTGTATGTTAATTATAACTCAGTTAAGAAAAAAATAAAGTGATATTTGGGTTAATGCAAAAGTCCTGGGGGGTGGGTGGGGAGAACCACATCCCATGACAGAGAATCGTCTCTCCAGGGCCTGAAAAGCAGTTTGCTTATAGTTGGCTCTGGGAATAGAATTGGGACATTGGGAAGACTATCAAATAGCATGTTTTAAATCTAGTCCTACCATTATGTTACCAGATTATCAGATTAAAACCTCTGGGTTTTTCTACCTACAAACTCCCCTAAAGTTTGTATTTAGTTTCTGTAGCTAAATAAATTTACATAGATAAAGGTACTTTCTCAGTAAAATTACTGCTGGAATGAATACATTCATGGAATGCTACAAGTCACATTGTGTTGCTAAGAGACTTAGCTGTTGATAAATTGGAGACTATGGTGACAGCTTATTGGGCTAAAGAAAGTCACTGGATGTCTGAACTGGCTGGGTGAGTTCTTTCTTTCCTTGGCTTCTATTATGCACCTGGCTTTGAGTCATAGTTAAATACAGTTTCTCAAATAATTAAAACCTATTTGACCTGAAAGCAATCTCCTTCCCAAGCTGAAGGTATTTTAAAACACATTAGAGAACAAGAAATTTGTTGTTTTGAAAATGACAGGAGAATATATATTTTGAAAGAGGTGTTACATTCTTAAAGAAGGAAAATGTTGCCTTATCATTTAATTAAGAGTGCAGAGATTCTTTATTCCTTGAAGGTTCTTAGCTAAATGCCCTCATTTAGCTGAAAAGACATTGCCTCAAAAGGTCTCTCAAACAAAATGAGTAAATTCTCATTGGTGTAAAAAATTTTCTAAGGAGATTTGGCTTTATTTATTTATTTATTTTTACCTTTTACTTTATGCTATTTTTAGAATTGCAGAAGAGTTGCAAAAATAGTACAAAGAATTCCCTTATCCCCTTAAACCTGGCTCTCTTTAAAAAAAATTGGAATTGATTTACAATGTGTGTTAGTTTTGGGCCTACAGCAAAGTGATTCTGGCCCTCTGAGTGTTAACATTTTATGCGCTCTACTATAATCACCCATCTAAGGCGTCAACATTGTTTGATGCCACAGACTTTTTTCTAGACCACAGACCTTTTCATTTTGCGTCCTGTTCCAGGATCTAATCCAGGTTCTCACATTGCATTTGTTCCCATGGCACCTTGGTCTCCTCCAGCCAGGAGAGTCGCTCAGTTTTCCCTGATTTTCATGACCCTGAGATTTTTGAAGAACACTGAATGGTTTATTCCGCAGAATGTCCATTGCAGGCTCGTCCTATGTTTTGTCGTGACGGCACTGGATTTATGCAGTGATGTCCCTTTCTGTGCAGTGGATCAAGGGTACATTAGGTCAAAGTGTTTTGTTGCGGATAATGTAACCCTTATCCTTAAAGTGGCATCTTCTAGTTTCTTCCCTGTCAAGTTACTATTTTTCCCTTGGCAATTTATAAATAATTCTTTTAGCGTAGATGCTTTGAGGCTATGCAAATCCCTATTCTCCTTAAACTCTGTACACTAATTTCAGTACCTATCATTGGCTCCTGCCTGCAGCGAGTTTTACTGGATTTCCTAACGAGAACTTTCTGTTTTCACCATTGCGTGAAACGTTTATTTCGTTTTTCTCAGAATGGACTCAAGGACATTTATTTTACTCTCTGGGTTGTATTACAATATTATCATTTATTTACTAAACTTGTTCCAGCCAAAGCCACTAGGCGCTTTGATTTTTGTATTCCTTGTTTTAAAAATACGTTCTTTAGAATAGCTTTAGAGTTACAGAAAAATTAATAAAATAATATATGTAGTTCCCATATACTCCCAGTTTCCACTATTATTAACATCTTACATTAGTATAAAACCTTTATTACAATTAATGAATTATATCAATTCATACTGATGCCCAATATTGATGTCTTATCCTTAAATTCAGATTTCTTTAGTTTTTACCCAATGTTCCTATTCTGTCCCCAGATCTCATGGGATACCATAGTATATATTTACATGTTGTCTTCTTAGGCTCCTTGGGGCTGTGATAGTTCTTAGACTTTGCTTGGTTTTGATGACCTTGACGATTTTTGAGTAGTACTTGTCAGGCATTTTCTAGGATACCTTTCTATTGAACTTTGCCTTAATATGTTTTTCATAGTTAAAATATAGTTATGAGATTCAGAGAGAGGTAAAGTAACATTTTCATCACATCACATCACATAAAGAACATATATCAAAACAGCACAATTTATCAGTGTTGAGGTTAATCTTAATTAAAAATCTACCTCTTTTTAAACATTTTATAATTTTTTAAACTTTTTATTTTGTATTGGGGTATAGCCGAATAGCAATGCTGTGATCATTTCAGGTGAATGGTGAAAGAACATAGTCATACATATCCACAGATTCATCCTCCCTCAAATCCCCCTCCCATCCAGGCTGCCACATGACGCTGAGCAGAGATCTCTGTGTCATACAGAAGGTTCCCCCGTTTCTTTCTGCCTTTCCATCTTTTTGGTTGGAAGCTGCTATGCATGACACATACTTAAGGAGTGGGAAGTTAACCCTTTCTTTTTTTTTTTTTTTGTATTTATTTATTTTTTTACACGAACTCCCAAACATGAACCCCCCTCCCACTAACCCTTTCTTTTGATAGCAGGGTATTTATGTAAGCTCTTTGGAATTCTGTGTGAGAGACTCACTTATTGTTCCACATTTATGTATTTATTCACATGTGTATATCATTGTAGAACTGTGTGTATTTACTTTATATTTCATGTACGTATTACAATACTGTCTTATTGTGTTAAGACCATTTTGGCTTTGGCCATTGGATCTGGGGAAGAAGTGAGAGTAAGATTGGCTCTTGTGTTCCTTTGATGTGTCCTCTCGGTGTGGTTTATTTGCTTACTTTGGGAACTTCCTGACTTTCTGGTGTGGTAGGATGCTCTTATCATCCTGTGTATCTCCTGCCTCCATTCTAGAATCAGTCATTTCTCCGAGGAGCAGTGCTGATTCCTTTTAGAAGAGACCACGGTCTGGTTTAGATGTGCTCATTGCTACTAGGATGCCATTGCTTTTAGGCCCTTTCACGGAACGGAGTGAGAACAGATATTTCTGTAGTAAGCCAAGTATATGCACATATATGCACAGAATATTTCCAGTATTTCCATACGTAGCAGTCTGTGGCTGCCCTGGTGGCACAAACGGTAAAGAGTCTGCTTGCAGTGCAAAGGACCCAGGTTCGATCCCTGGGTTGGGAAGATCCCCTGCAGAAGGAAATGGCAACCCACTCCAGTATTCTTGCCTGGAGAATTCCATGGACAGAGGAGCCTGGCAACTACAGTCCATGGGGTCGCAGAGAGTCAGACACGACTGAGCGACTTCACTAGCTAGTGATCTGTACCAACTGCAAAGTAAATATAAATGCATAGGAATGTCTTCAACTCTAATCCCTTACTACGTGGACCACTTTAGCTTCCTCCACTTGCTGATCTGAGCTCTTTTGAGTTCCCACAGCCCAGGCATCATCCCATTCCTGTCCTGGCAACCATCCATCTCCATACCGTCTCCAGGGTTTCACCATCTTTGTGGTTTTATCTTCCCTAGAAGGTCATGTAAGTGAAAGTATGTCACTTTTTAAAGGTTGGCCTATTTTATTTCCAAGGCACATTTAAGTTTCTTCCATATCTCTTTTGGCTCAACAGATCATTTCTTTTTATCACTGAATAATATTCCATTGTACTTACATACTAACTCATTATCATTAGATTGTCAAAAAGACATTTGGGCTGCTTACAGTTTTGGTGATGATTAGTAAAACTGCTCTAAATATTCACATCAAGATTTTTGTGTGAACATAAATTTTTTAATTGGTTGGATAAATGCAGCCGTAGGGCCCCCTGTCTGTGGTGTATGTTGTAAGACCTCCAGTGGGTGCCTGAAGCTTCACATAGTACAGAACTGTGTATATACTTTGTTTTTTCCTATATCAGCATACGAACTTATAATAAAGTTTAATTTATAAGTTAGCATGAGGTTGCTAAGAGTCAGACATGACTGAGCAGCTTCACTTTCACTTTTCACTTTCATGCATTGGAGAAGGCAATGGCAACCCACTCCAGTGTTCTTGCCTGGAGAATCCCAGGGACGGGGGAGCCTGGTGGGCTGCTGTCTCTGGGGTCGCACAGAGTCGGACACGACTGAAGTGACTTAGCAGCAGCAGCAGCAATAAGAGAATGTTTAAGTTGCCAGTATCACTACTTTTGCACTTTGAGGCTGTTATTAAGTAAAGTAAGATTTACTCTCAAACACTGTGATACCGTGACCGTTGATATGATAACCCAGAAGGCTANACTTGTGCTTGTGCTGACAGTTCTAATCTCACACCGTGTAGACCACCATTTTATTGGAAGCTGGCTCCCCAGGTATCCTGCATACAGGGACAACTTGTGCCGAACTGAGAGATGAATAAGTTTCCTTCAAAGGGGAAAATAGAGAGATTTTTGGCATTCAAAATTTATTCATTAGTATTATGAGTAGTCTCATATGAATCTGTTCTTAAGGGGTTAAGATGGTCTTGAAATGCCAAGAAGTGAACCTTCTAATCTCTCAAAGTCTAGAAACTGTTTATCAAAATTCATTGAAATTTTGAGATCCTTGAAACTTTTGAAGTTTTGAGTGAGAGATGTGATTCTTGGGACCATCAAAATCGACCATATGACCAGTCCTCTGTTTTGGAAAGAAATCTGTTGCCAGAATAGAGAATGTACTCTGAGAATGGGATACCTGGTGAAAAAACAAGTGGCATAGATAGGAATCTGCATAAAAATTTTAAGTCTGCACTGAGGACTACAGTTCTCAGGGAATCTTGAGATGAAGAAAGCAATAATTGGAGTATGTTTCTTTAGACCCATAGTAGCAAAGGCTCTTCCCTTTTCTGTCCCTTAGGAGGTAATCAGAATTCCAAAGAGAGCTGGATAAAATGGAATAATACATTTTGTATAAGGAGTCTTAGAATTTTTCCATTGTAAAGTATATATATATATATATATATATATATATATATAAGTTGGGAAGATCCCCTGCAGAAGGAAATGGCAACCCACTCCAGTATTCTTGCCTGGAGAATTCCATGGATGGAGGAGCCTGGCAACTACAGTCCATGGGGTCGCAGAGAGTCGGACACGACCGAGCGACTTCACTAGCTAGTGATCTGTACCAACTGCAAAGTAAACATAACTGCATAGGAATGTCTTCAACTCTAATCCCTTACTACATGGACCACTTTAGCTTCCTCCACTTGCTGATCTGAGCTCTTTTGAGTTCCCACAGCCCAGGCATCATCCCATTCCTGTCTTGGCAACCATCCATCTCCATACCGTCTCCATGGTTTCACCATCTTTGTGGTTTTATCTTCCCTAGAAGGTCATGTAAGTGAAAGTATGTCACTTTTTAAAGGTTGGCCTATTTTATTTCCAATGCACATTTAAGTTTCTTCCATATCTCTTTTGGTTCAACAGATCATTTCTTTTTATCACTGAATAATATTCCATTGTACTTACATACTAACTCATTATCATTAGATTATCAAAAAGACATTTGGGCTGCTTACAGTTTCAGTGATGATTAGTAAAACTGCTCTAAATATTCACATCAAGATGTGGACATAAATTTTTTAATTGGTTGGATAAATGCAGCCGTAGGGCCCCCTGTCTGTGGTATATGTTGTAAGACCTCCAGTGGGTGCCTGAAGCTTCACATAGTACAGAACTGTATATATACTTTGTTTTTTCCTATATCAGCATACGAACTTATAATAAAGTTTAATTTATAAGTTAGCATGAGGTTGCTAAGAGTCAGACATGACTGAGCGGCTTCACTTTCATGCATTGGAGAAGGCAATGGCAACCCACTCCAGTGTTCTTGCCTGGAGGATCCCAGGGACGGGGGAGCCTGGTGGGCTGCTGTCTCTGGGGTCGCACCTGTCTCTTATACACATCTTAAATGCTGTGAAAGTAGCACAGGACTCTGTAATGGGCTGGGCAGTCAGGGAAAATGGAAAGGAAGAACAGGAAGAAGTCCTTCAAAGAAGAACCTGAGCTAAGTCCTTAACTCCAGTGTTCTTGCCTGGAGGATCCCAGGGACGGGGGAGCCTGGTGGGCTGCTGTCTCTGGGGTCGCACAGAGTCGGACACGACTGAAGTGACTTAGCAGCAGCAGCAGCAATAAGAGAATGTTTAAGTTGCCAGTATCACTACTTTTGCACTTTGAGGCTGTTATTAAGTAAAGTAAGATTTACTCTCAAACACTGTGATACCGTGACCGTTGATATGATAACCCAGAAGGCTACTAAGTGACGAATGGTGGGTAAGGTATCCAGCATTGTCATGCTGGATAAAGGACTAGTTCACCTCCTGGGCAGGATGGAGCAGGATGGGGCAAGATTTTAGTATGCTACTTAGAACAGGGTACCATTTAAAACTTATGAATTGCTTATTTCTGGAATCTTGACCTAACATTTTTGGACCACAGTTGTCTGCAGATAACTGAAACTGTAGACACTGAAACCCAGGGGCCCAGGGGTGGGGAGCTGCTATACTTGGAGTGGGATTAATACATTGTCCAGTAAGATTATGTTTACTTTGTGAGAAACTGCCAAGCTGTCTCCCAGTGTGGCAGCACCATTTCTGCGTTCCCACTGGCAGTGAGAGCCTGCTCCTCTGGACTGCATTCTCACCAGTGTATGCTATTCTCAGTTTTGTTTTGTTTTACCCTTCCTAATTGGTGTGCAAGATCTCATTATTGCCTTAATTTGCAATTCCCTAGTGACAAATAATGTAGACATCTTTCCACATCCATTATTTCCCATATGTTGATTTTCTGTTCAGATTATTTGACATTTTAAAAATTGTATTCTGTTTTATTGTCTCATTGCAAGAGTTCTTTGTAGATTTTGGACCCGATGTTTTATAAGATACATATTTTTCAAATATTTTATCTAAGTTTCTGTGGTTTACCTTTATTCTCTTGATAGTATCACAAGAGAATACAAGTTTAGCCCAGTTTATTGATTTTTTGGTCACTTATTGTCTTTCAGGTGTTGTGTCTCAAGACTCACTGCCAAAGACAAGATCACTTAGATTTTCTTCTGTATATTTTTAGTTTTATGCTTATGTATGTAATTTGTTTTGAGTTAATGTTTGTGAAACATGTAAGATATGTGTCTTGATTCACATTTTTGCTTATGAAGATTCAATTATTCCAGCACTATTTGTTGAAAAAGACTAAACTGTCTGCATTTAATTGCCTTGTTCGTTTGTAAAAGATCAGTTAACGATATTTGTGGGTTTATTTCTGTGCTATTTTGTTCCATTGATCCATGTGTTTGTATTTTCACCAGTACTTCACTGTCTTGATTACTCTAGCTTAAAAGCAAGTCTTGAAGTCAATTAGTGTCAGTCTTCTAGCCTTATTCTTCTTCAGTATCACATTGATTATTCTGAGTCCTTTTCCTTTCCTTATAAACATTTGATCAGTTTGCTGACATCTACAAAATTTGCTGGGATTTTGATAGAGATTACATTGAATCCAAAGGTCAAGTTGGGAAAAACTGACGTCTTAAAATTGCTACGCTTGCCAATCAATGAACACAGAATATCTCTTAATTTATGTAGGTATTCGTTTATTTTTTTATCAGAGTTTTGCAGTTTTATACATAATTATCTGGTACATATCTGTTAGGTTTATAGTTATCGTATTTTTAATGCTATTATAAATAATATCGTGGTTTTATATTTCAAATTCCAATTGTTAGTTGCTAGTATATAAGAAAGGAACTGACTTTTGCATCTTTATCTTGTGTCCTGAAACCCTTTTATCATTGCTTATTAGCTCCAGGAGCATGTTTGTTTGATTATTTGGGCTTTTCTACATAGGTGATCATGTCAACTGTGAACAAAGAGTTTTATATCTTCCTTCCCAATCTTTATGGCTTCAATTTCCTTTTCTTATTGTATTGCACTAGCTAGAACTTTCAGTTCAATGCTGTACACTAGTGGTGTCTCCAAGCTTAACGAGAAAGGAGCTAGCTTTCACCAGTAAGGACAATGTTAGTTTTAGGGTTTTGGTAGACGTTCTTTATCAAATTGAAGAAGCTTTTCTTTAGGTGCTTGTGGGATTTTATTTTATTCTTTTAATAGTAAGTAAAATGTTATCCCTGAAAAAAAAATCTACAAAGTTTCTCCAAAGAATATTCGTTGAAAATTACTTAATTCTTATGATAAGAAGAAAAAAGTTCCAAAAATTGTATCTTTAAAGCTAGTTCCGTGACATCTGTTCTTCATAAATCTCTTTATGAAATGATTGATTGACTTGTTGACGCTCTTCCAATTTCATTTAGGTCATACGTCAATTATACCCATCATAGGCAAGCTTTTTCATGGACATAATTGGGAAAGACCCTGAAATCTCTGTCCAAGGAGAGCTGTTCCACACATGGATATATTCGGTGACTTCCTGTTGTGGAGAGGATGAGTCTGGATGAGAGCTAGCATGGAGAGTTCATGAGACTTGTGCTTGTGCTGACAGTTCTAATCTCACACCGTGTAGACCACCATTTTATTGGAAGCTGGCTCCCCAGGTATCCTGCATACAGGGACAACTTGTGCCGAACTGAGAGATGAATAAGTTTCCTTCAAAGGGGAAAATAGAGAGATTTTTGGCATTCAAAATTTATTCATTAGTATTATGAGTAGTCTCATATGAATCTGTTCTTAAGGGGTTAAGATGGTCTTGAAATGCCAAGAAGTGAATCTTCTAATCTCTCAAAGTCTAGAAACTGTTTATCAAAATTCATTGAAATTTTGAGATCCTTGAAACTTTTGAAGTTTTGAGTGAGAGATGTGATTCTTGGGACCATCAAAATCGACCATATGACCAGTCCTCTGTTTTGGAAAGAAATCTGTTGCCAGAATAGAGAATGTACTCTGAGAATGGGATGCCTGGTGAAAAAACAAGTGGCATAGATAGGAATCTGCATAAAAATTTTAAGTCTGCACTGAGGACTACAGTTCTCAGGGAATCTTGAGATGAAGAAAGCAATAATTGGAGTATGTTTCTTTAGACCCATAGTAGCAAAGGCTCTTCCCTTTTCTGTCCCTTAGGAGGTAATCAGAATTCCAAAGAGAGCTGGATAAAATGGAATAATACATTTTGTATAAGGAGTCTTAGAATTTTTCCATTGTAAAGTAAATATATATATATAATAATAATAATAATCAGTGGGGAAAAAAAGAATATTTCCAAAACATTGTTGGCTTTCTTTGCTTCACCCTCGCCACACTTTTGTTTCTCTTCATTGTCTAACTCTGTAGTTGTCCCCCTCACTCCCACCTGAACCAGGAGAGCACATATTGATCTCAAGCCTGAGAAATTGTTTAAAGGTAGACAGGAGGTATGAAGAATGATCATGATGGTATTTTCTCCAACACTTTCATAGCCCGTGTTACCTGTGAATCTTCTGAAGTAATCAATCACTACCTTAGGTGAAAGAAATTTACAGTCCTCTAAAGCTTTACATAAAATTTCTCTTAAGTCATATGAATAAGTAGAAAGGGCTCAAGATTTAACAAATTCAGACCCATTTCTGGTGATTCAATTCAAGCTCACCAAACCAAGCACTTTGGTGATTCGTGGTCAGTTACTGAACCTGTCTGGCTAAGTAGTGGCTCTCTAGTCACCCAATGAATGCGCTGGACTTGGTGATATTTTAACTCTCTTCCAGCTCTTATATTATAACTTTTATAAGCACTGACACTCCTTGGAAACTTAAATAATATCTTTCCCATGTGTTCATTGTATGCATTTTGATTCATTTTCCTTCTAAAATAAGGTATTTGTATTGGTAGAGAATAAACAAAATCCAGATTTCACAGGCTAACCGAGCCAGAAAGCAGAAAGCCGGAAGGACTGAAAAATCTCGTAAGATGCTCAGATTAATTGTAAAGATGTTGTGGTTAGCCACAATCAGAGAAGGTTTTAGACGAACACCCAAGGGCCCGGTACTTTCAGCATTTGGAATTCCTGCTGATATTTCAAAACAATTTTCCATAATAAATCTGTTGTGTTAAAGAATGTTAACACATTGTATTTTATCATCTCTTATATTTTACAGATGTTACTTGCTTTAAGAGTTTTAAATTTATCTTACTGGTATTTACATATTTAGGAAAAACAATAAGAAGAGATTTTATAAGAAAACAATAAGGAGATAGAATCAAGTTTTGACATGGATGAAACATAAGGTGTGACAAGGAATTTTCCTATTCATGTATCCTTTCCTTTATTCATCAGTTTTCCTACTCACATATCCATTCCTTTATTCATCAGTTTTCCTATTCATATAGCCATTCCTTTATTCATCACATTTTTTTGAATGCTTACTATGTGCTGGGTGATGTGAGAATTGCAGTGAATAGAAAGAGTTAAGTTTCTGCCTTCACAGTATTTACATTTTAGGAGAAGGCAAAGCAATTAGAATGTAACGTGATAAGTGTAACAGGTATCCTGGGGCATGCAGAGAAAGAATGTCTAACTGGGACATGATATGTTAGGAGAACTTCCTGGAGAAGCAACATACTAGCTGAGGCTAAGTGTGGGTCACAGAGCATCCAAGCAGAGGGTTATGCATGCAAAACATCAGAGACCCAGCGGATGATGCTAGGGAACCAAACATTTCAACCTAAGCTGCGTACAGAGACCAAGGTGGGGAGTGATGGAGAATTAGACTGGAAGTCTCAGCAAAGGAGACTCTGAAGGGTATGGTTAGCCATGAGAAGCACATCTGATTTTGTTCTAAAGGCAATGAAAAGCTACTGGATGTATTTAGATAGTCATTGACATGATTTAGAACATTTACTGTGGCTAAAGTAGAGAGTATAGAATGGAAATGAGACATTACTTTAAAAGTCACAGGCATCATACTTAGAAAGGATGGGATATAACAAGTTGAGGTGGCTGAACTGGGTTGTGACAAGGGGCATTCAAGACAAGTGAAAGAATTTGAGTCAAGAGTCAACGTGACTTGTTGATGGATTTCAGGTGGATCAAAATGGAAATCTGTCAGATTTGACACCTAATTTCCCATCTTACGTACCCAGTTTTGTGGTAGTTGGGCAAGCTGTGCCTCCCAGAAAAAGGAAAAAACTGGGAATGAGAGATAAGAAGAGGGATCTGTGTTAGAGGCAACTTCTCTTTGGAGTTCCTGTGACCTCTGAGTGGAAATGTCAGGGATGTTGGATGTGGTAGTTTCAGGGCTCAGGGGAGAGATTTGAACTGAAGGACTAAAGTAGTCCTCAGTAGTCCCCATTTGAAAAGACCCTGATGCTGGGAAAGATTGAAGGCGGGAGGAGAAGGGGATGACAGAGGATGAGATGGCTGGATGGCATCACCGACTCCATGGACATGAGTTTGAGTGAACTTCGGGAGTTGGTGTTGGACAGGGAGGCCTGGCGTGCTGCAGTCCAAGGGGATGCAGAGTCGGACACGACTGAGCAACTGAACTGCACTGAACTGACTAAAGCAGTGAGTCACCGACGGAAAGACGATAATGGTGAGAACAATGAAAGCTCATTCAGGACTTTCTATGCTTTAAGGACTGATGATTATTCAATTACTTGAAGTACTTTATTCATATTAATTCCTTAAATCTTCAAAATAACACTTTGATGTAGATACGACTGTTATTCCCATTTTATAGATGAGGGGACAAAGACGAGGAGAGGGACAGATCCAGAGGTGAATCCTGAAAACCTGGCCCAAGAGTCCATGGCCTTAGTCACTGAGGCCGTTGGAGCCACAGTAGCGTGGATACATGGCCAAGCGGAGGATGTACAGTGAGAGCAGAGCATCCTCAGAGAGGCCCGACATCACCGTATTTCAGAGGCTGCGAGAAGGGAAACTATGCAGAAGAGGTTTAAGGAGGAGGTGACAGAGGGCAAGGCTGCAGGTGCACGGTGGTAAAAGTCTGCCTACTAGTGCGGGTGATGCAGAAGCTGCAGGTTCTGTCCCTGGGTTGGGAAGATCACTTGGAGGTGGGCATGGCTACCCACTCCAGTATTCTTGCCTGGACAATTCCATAGACATAGGAGCTCAGTAGGCTAGTCAGTGGGGTCTCAGAGAGTCGGACACAACTGAGCAACTGAGCACGCAGCGATATACAAGGAAACGCATATCTTGAGTCATAAGAAATCGTCAGCGCTTTCAAACTCCACTGAGAAGTCTATGAAGATCAGCCCTAAAATATGCTCCTTGGGCCTGACAGGTCATGAGCCCAAGAGGAATGGGCTTGCATGTCATCCCAAAGTCTGGCTCTCGTTCCACGGTCTAGAGATGGTCTGTCTGGGTTTTGTGCAGCAGAGTCCCCTGGATCCTGTTTAGCAGATGCCCATGTCTCCAACCCCAATCCAAAGATCCAGACACGTTTGAAGTTGAGAGGAGAGTGCAGACACTTTGAAAGCTCTGCAGGAGATTTTGATGCTCATCCAAAATTCATAGTCAGTGCTCTTAGTCACTGGGTTGTCCCTGCTCACATGGGGGCAATGACATTGATCCTTTCACGTTGCAGAAGATTTCTCTGATGGTTGTGCACCTGTGTGGGGCGGGGCTGGCAGGGAGAATAGGGGCCAAACAACAGCTGAGGGAGCTAGACAGGCCAGTATTCTGGATACACTAAACCTGGACTGAAAGTTATAGCTACTCCTGGAATTTCTCATACTTCTTACTTTCTTGAGGCAGAATCTGTTAATACCACGGATACCTCGTCTCTGAAACCCTGTGATCTTTGCACACGAAAAAGCTTTTCATGGTGAGTTTTCAGTGACTTAGTCTGGCAGATGTGAAGTTCAATCAGAAACTAGCAAGTCTCAGATATAGTTGGACACAAAGGGCTCCCTACATTGTATTGTTGGCTAGAAACGTGCAATTTTGTTCCCATTGCTTAGAAACAATGCTTTAATACGTCTATAATTCTAAAGGCATGAGAGGGGGTTCCAGTGGAAAGCGTTGGGTTTATTTATTTATTTCAAAGAATTACAAAGAAGAGAGGAAAGGCACTGTTTCCCTTCCTGTCTGCTGCTTTTCAAAAAGCCTTAATTGAGCACAGCTGTGATATAGCCCAGACCTAAAACAGGAAATGAGTGTTTCGATAATTCTACATTTGCAAAGCACTTCTTAAATGCCGTGGTGAAAATACCAACAACAGTGTCTTTTGAGATTAACTGTGAAGGGATTGGATTTAACTCGCCCAATTATTTCAGAACACCCCACTTTCAAAAAGATTCTGAAAAAATCCCTTTTCTCTAAGCTGTCAGGGTGCAGCAAACATAAAAACAAAAAGCAAGAAAAAGAAGAAAAGTGAGTGTATAGAACAGAGCAGAAGGCTGTCGTTCCAAGCACATTTTTCTTCCCTGCGTGCTGGCTGCCAAGTACAATGTCAGGTCTTTTGATTTAGGAGCAGTCTTCGCTAGATCATTTCTCCAGCGGGAATGTGACTGGCGATGAAGCACTTGGGCTCTTGGACCAAGTTCTTAAGTATTCTGCGGTGATGCGCTTCAGGAAGAGTCTACATATATATATATAAGACTTTCAGTGTCAACACATTTTAGAGTTAACAGCAGCCCGGAGTCACACAGAGCCCTCCCCAGTGCCACCCCGAGCCCCTCTCTTTTGGGTTACTGACGGATAGCGCTGCCCTGCTGGCCTGCTGCTGGCCGCCCAGGAAGATGCTCGCTTTGGGCCATTTGACTAGAGTGTTTTTGGTCTTAGGTTGTTGGGTTTGGGTGAGCTGCAAAGTGTGCTCAAGACAGCAAGAATTTTGTGTCCTATTTTGAAAAACCGGCTTCCTTGAGAAAACAAGAAGAATTGATGACCATTTTCATCCTGACTTTTCTTAGGAAACCCACCATTTAGTTCAGTTTGAAAAGCACTTACTGAGCATATAGAGTTCCAGGCACTGTGCTATATGTTGGTAACACAGAGTTCTACTGCAAATAAGTAATAGTTCAATGCAAGAATATGCAAACCTTTCCATATAAGGTCAAGAAATCAGTGTTTGGGGCTTCGTGGGACAACATACAATCTCCACCCCACGCTCTTCTTGCGTTCTTGTTCGTGATTACATGTTCTCGCCTTCACAGCCACTTAGACATGAAATCCATGCAAACACAAATCACTGATTTAACAGATAAACAAATAATACAGAAAGGACAGCCCCACACATGGAGAAACAGTAGTTTGGGCCACAGGAAACTGCAGGTAGTTGACCATCTTTTGATGGCAATTTTTTATGATTCTATGTGCTAAGTCTAACCTACAACACAGTTAATTAAATCCCAGACAACTTTACAGCCTATAATGCTAAATATAAATGTATAGGTAAAGGAATTAATAAATACTACCGGAGAATATCTTATCAGGAAGATAAATTTTGACTTATATTTTGATAAGCAGGTAGAAAGTAAGGTGGGAGGAGTTGGAGAGAGTCCAAGCAGATAAAACAGATGAGCTGTGACCCCAAACTCTCGCAGTGGCTCTGAAGTACAATGTGAATGTGAAAGAAATGCTTGGATGAACTTGGGACTGAGTGTCCAGAACTTTGCACAACTTGCTAAGGAGCTTAGAGGGTGTCCTACAAGGGTCGAGAACTGAAGATGTAACGAGAGAATTGCTGCAACTCTACGCTCTGGAAAGCTGACTGTTTCAGTGTCAACTATTTCACGTGGCACTTGTGTGCAAGAGGTATAAGACACTCCTTTCTTAAATCCCTTTTCTTCTATATTGGGAATGTTATCAAGTATATTGATTGTGTTACAACAGAGTACTTTATCATCTGACGGAAATCCACCATAATAAAATGTAAGAATCTATGGTGTCTGTCATGTAAATAGTTTCTCTAAGGGGTAACTTTTTTTTTTTTTGGTATGAATTACAATATGGTAGCCATGCCTCTGGAAGCAGAATAAAGTTACTTTATTCTGAAGTAAGTTAGGAAACTCAAAATAATCCAGATCCAGGCAAGAGTTGTTGAAGCACTGGGCAGTGGAGGTCATGGATGTTACCAACACAGAAGATCCATGAGACGCTGCATGTAAAGACTAATAAAGAGAAGGGTTTCCATGACTGTGAATTACTTTTATCTGAGACAACTGGCCAAACAGCTTCGCCTTTAACTGTGAAAGGAAATGCGTGAGCTGTGATGAGCTTACGGAGAACTTGGAAAGCTGAACTTTGGAGATGCCTCGTGTAAGGTAAGTGTGTTTGTCTGGATCGCAAGAGCGGGGCTAATAGCACGCACAGGATTCTTCAGAGTGTAAAGACAGGAGAAAATTGTGATGCAAAGAGAAGACTGGATAAGAAAGGGAAATCAGCTGAGAACACACCATACAAAGTTTGAAGGAAAATTTCAAAGGAAAACCACTTACAAGTGTTATCATGGATTCAGAAAGGGGCAGAAACATTTCCAAAGGTGTGGACACCAAAACCATACCACATCCTTCCGTGTGGGCCTGAGGGCCGCAAAGCTAGGAGGGCAGCAGTTACTTTGGTAAGAGTGGTTTGAATAGTGTGGCCAAGAAAGAATTCAGATTTCCAGATACTGAGGCAAGATGAAAGTGAAGATTGGGAGACAATGAGTGAGCGTCAAATGCCCTGTCATCACCGTTTCAAAAAGTCTGGCTGTGGAGTCAAGGTTAGGTAAATGAAACTCACTGTGGAAAGCTTTGGGGGTTTTTTACGGTAGGAGAAGAGAAGGCAATGGCACCCCACTCCAGTACTCCTGTCTGGAAAATCCCAGGGACGGGGGAGCCTGGTGGGCTGCCGTCTATGGGGTCGCACAGAGTCGGACACGACTGAAGCGACTTAGCAGCAGCAGCAACAGCAGCAGCAGGGTAGGAGAGAAATAACAATAAAAGAAGATTGCATATTCAGTAATTACATGCATGAATAATGTATGAAGGACAAGCCACAAAGAAACAGCACAGCAAATGAACTTCCAAGTGTAAAGATCAACAGAAAAGCACGCAAAGGTAGCAAGACATGACCGACTGTCCAACGTGCAGCCTGCACCAGAGGTGTTGTGAATTTGGGTGTTATCAGTGTTGCTCCGCTTCCCCACCTGAGTGCCGTTTGCGTTTTTACCAGGCTGCAGGGATTTGGAATCAGAGGAAAGGAGAAGAGATAGCATTTTCTCTAGGGTTTGCAGATATTTGAGGATGTCTGCAGGAATGGAAGGCCACCGGCAGCTTGACTCTTCTAAGCTCCCTGCATCAGAGAGAGAACAACAGCTCTGCCTCTCTGGGACGACCCTGTCTTGGGTCTGAGGATGAAAGACAAACCTAGAGATAAAGTCACTCATCCTAAATGGAAAAGCTCTTTCTCCACATGTGAATTCTGGAGCCCAGTGTATAAAAAGTACTGTCTTTTAAAAATTTATTCTTGGTGTTCCTCTCCTACACTTCTCCCCATCATTGCTGTTACCGTTGAAGCCGTAGGACCAATCAAGCTGGTATGTTTATTTTCTATTTTTTAACTTTGTTGGAGTGTAGTTGATTTACAATGTTGTATGAGTTTCAGGTGTATAGCAAAGTGAGTCAGTTATACATGTATATGTATTCAACCTTTTTCAGATTCTTTTCCCATATAAGTTATTACAGAATATTGAGTAGAGTCCCTGTGCCATACAGTAGGTCTTTGTTGCTTATCTATTTTATACACAGCAGTGTGTGTGTGTTCATCCCAAGCTCCTAATTTACTCACACCCCACCCCGTCCCCCAGTTTTGGTATGTGTAGACATTCCAAAGCCGTGAACTTGTCCTGAGGACAGGTTTGTGAGCAAATTTCCCTTCCATGATTAAATGAAACCAGCATTTCTTCTGACACCAAAGAACACAAGCTCTCTTCTTCCGAGATGGATCGATAAACATCATCCTCTGCCTTGAGTGGCACTCCTGGAGACTGCTCATTTGTACACAGACAACAATCTCCCTCTGAATCTCAAAATGGATGACTCCATACATTATTCCTGGAAAACAGAGAGAGCTGAATCACTTAGAGTTCACCCAGGTCCCAATCAGACACAATGATACATTCAAGAGGAACACGCCGGATGCCAGCAGCATAGATCATCACAGGCTTATTGAGCACATCTTAAGAACTAAATTTGTAGTCTCTGAATCTTCCTAGACCATCGAAATGCTCTTTGCCCTTCCCTGCTGCTCAAGAGTCTGGCAGGAACGTAGAGAACTTAAGGTATCCTTGGATGGATGTTCCTAAAATTCAATCAGATCGGCAAGGTGGGAGAGGAGCTTCATTTTGGTGAAGAGATATGAGGGGTTGAAACTGCAGCTTGACATTTCTGAAATCTACCTACATCTCTGAAGGCTGGGGCTGAGGTTCACTGGGCTTTGGATTATCTATCTTTAAGGTGATGAACAAGGAAACTAGGAGACTTATTCATGTGCAACTATGGTGTGATCTCAAAAATATTGGAGCTAACCATCGAGTAGCATTAGGAATTAAGGTGCAAATTGCTCAAGAGTCTTGAGGGACACATGATGATGGGCTTGTTGATTTCAGCCCACATGGTTCTCACAAAGATAAACACTTTCAAGTGGAGTGTAGCCAGTGTACCAATATCGAATAAAGCACCTGCGTGTCTGTCTGCTCAGAAGGAAATGAAGTTGTCCCTGCCAGTGAAGGTCCCACCTTGTCCTTTACAAGATGGCTCAGTTGTAAAGAATCTGCCTGTCGAGCAGGAGACACAAGAGATGTGGGTTCGATCCTTGGGTTGGGAAGACCCCCTAGAGAAGGAAATGGCCGCCCACTGCAGCCTTCTTGCCTGGAGACCCCATGGACAAGGGAGCCTGGTGGCTACAGCCCTCGTTAAGCTTAGCCACAGCTTAACGACGAGGCAGCAGCACAGCCACAGCCCTGATGGTCTGGGAGAGGTGTTCCTGGTGTTGAGAGAAGGCATGTGAAATCTGAATTGGGACAACATTGATTTTTAATAAAGATTGTTTTAATGTGGACCATTTATTTTAAAGTCTTTATTGAATTTGTTACAATATTGCTTCTGCTTTATGTTTTGGTTTTTGGCTGAGAGGCATGTGAGATCTTAGCTCCTCAGCCAGGGATTGAACTCATACCTCCTACTCTGGAAGGAGAAATCTTTTTTTAGAATATTTTTAGCACATTTTTTAAAATTTGATTTTTAATTGGAAGGCAGTTTCTTCATGGAAGCAGCTTCACGGAAGAATGGAACTTGTGGACACAGGGTAGAAGGGAAAGCAGCACTGACCTGTATATAGCGCCGTGTATAAGACAGATGGGTAGCGGGCTTCTCTGGTAGCTCAGACGGGAAAGAATCCGCCTGTAATGCAGGTGCCCCTGGTTTGATTCCTGGGTCAGGAAGATCCGCTGGAAAAGGGTTAGGCTACCCACGCCAGTATATTTGGGCTTCCCTGGTGACTCAGACGGTTAAAAAAAAAAAAAAAAANCTGTCCATCACCATCTCCCGGAGTTCACTCAGACTCACGTCCATCGAGTCAGTGATGCCATCCAGCCATCTCATCCTCGGTCGTCCCCTTCTCCTCCTGCCCCCAATCCCTCCCAGCATCAGAGTCTTTTCCAATGAGTCAACTCTTCGCATGAGGTGGCCAAAGTACTGGAGTTTCAGCTTTAGCATCATTCCTTCCAAAGAAATCCCAGGGTTGATCTCCTTCAGAATGGACTGGTTGGATCTCCTTGCAGTCCAAGGGACTCTCAAGAGTCTTCTCCAACACCACAGTTCAAAAGCATCAATTCTTTGGCGCTCAGCTTTCTTCACAGTCCAACTTTCACATCCATACATGACCACAGGAAAAACTATAGCCTTGACTAGGCGGACCTTAGTTGGCAAAGTAATGTCTCTGCTTTTGAATATACTATCCAGGTTGGTCATAACTTTACCTATTGCAAATATTTTCATATTTAAACATTTACAATAGGTCAGATGATGGGTGTGTCCAACTCTTTGCAACCCCCATGGAGTATAGCCTCCAAGCTCTTCTCTCCATGGCAAGAACACTGGCATGGGTTACCATGCCCTTCTCCAGAGGATCTTCCCAACCCAGGGATCTAACCCAAGTCTACTCACATCGGCAGGCTGTTTCTTTACCAGTAGTGCCACCTGGGAAGCCCACTATTTCAAAAATTTAGAATAGGTCCAGATGGTACAAACATATAATGGATCTCCCTGCTGCCTCTGATTCCGCTTTTACCTATGACTCTTCAAATCCTGAGGGTGTTTGTGGATGTGTGCGAGGGCTAATAGACTGTTAGATTTTCAGGGGACAACTCTTCTCTGGAAATTCCCTAGGCTGCTCCAAGCCCTTCCTCCATTCTGTCTTGGCTTCAGTTGCATTCCTTCACGAAGTACAGAAGAAGGAGAAAACTACAAAGGGACTGATTCACAGAAACAGACTCACGGACTGGAAAAGAAGCTTACGGGCACCGAGGGGAAAAGCAGAAGGAGAGATGAATGCAGAGTTTGGGATTAGCAGACACACACCATTATGTATAAAGCAGAGAAAAACAAGGTCTTTCTGTATAGCATAGGGAACTATACATAATGTCTTATAATAAGTTACAACAGAACAGAATATGAGAGAGAATATCCATGTATATATGTGAAAAAAATCACTTTGCTATACACCTGAAACTAACACAATATAAATCAACTGTACCTAAATTTAAAAAAAAAAAAAGAAAAAGGAAATAAAACTCTCCTTAAGCTGCATGAGGCCAGATCTGGAACAAGGGTGAGCAGGGGTAGGATCTGACAAGCATCCGTTAAGCTGAGCACCAGTGGTCACATGCAGATTTCCCTTCTTATCACATGAAGTGAAAAGACTGTCTTCTTACAATACAAGGACAAGATTTGAACAAGGATTTTTATGAATACCCATGAAATGGCAAATGGTGTCACTTTGTGGCTGGAGATGACTCCATTAAGTCCTGAACCCAAAAGCTGTGTGATCCAGTTGCTAGTAGATGTCAGGGAGAGAAAGAAGAAGAAAAATTATGTATCAAGAATTGTGGGGCTTCCCTGGTAGTCCAGTGGTTAGGAATCAGCCGGTAACACAGGGGACGTGGGCTTGATGGCAGGCCCACAAAGACCCCGCCTGACACAGGGCTGTAAGCACCGAGCCTGCGCTCTGCAACGAGGACACTGCAGTGAGAAGGCTGGGCGCCACAGCGTGAGAGCGGACCAGACCCCCGCAACCGGAGGGCGGCTGTGTGCACGGCCAAAGATTAAATGCAGAAATAGCCCTATGGAGGAAACATGACGAGGCCTTCCCTGGTGGCTCACTGCTGGGGACTTTGCTTTCCAGTGCATGGGGTGCGGGTTTGATCCTGGTTGGGGAACTAAGATCCTACATGCCTTGAAAGGAAAAAACAAACAACAAACAAAGCGTAAAACAGAAGCAATATTTTAACAAATCCAGTAAAGAGTTTAAAAATGGTCCACATCCAAAACAAATTGCGTTTTGACCAGGTCGATTTCACTGATAGGATTCTTGGAGGAGCAGCACAGAAAGACCACACCTTCTTCTAGAAAATGGCTCACTTGGTTGCAGAGGCTGCTCTCTGCAAAGAGGTTCTAAAATATCGTCATTGAAAAAAAAAGAAAGTGAATTAATGGAACTGCAGCGAAGATCCGATCTCCGCAATGAACGCTGACATCCCCTCATGGACTTAGAGCGACTGTGCCAAATGAGTCGCGCTCGGGAATTAATGTCAATTACTCATTGCCACTCTCTTGCCTCTCCTTCAGCCACCCCTTGCCAGAGAAGGACGGATCCCCGTAGAACTCTACCCTGAGCTTTCTGTCAGGAACAGTTTCAGTTCCTCACTCGACGGTGCCCACAATTCTGGTAGGGGCAACTGGACACCCCATGTGGATAAATGCCACGTGACAGGCATTGCCTCGGCTGGACACACACTCTTGAGACAAGGAGGCAGGGAGGGCTGTGTCTGGGAGGGAGGCACATGTTTCTCACTGTTATAGACTTCAGCTCAGTTCCCTTTTCACTCACTCTCTCTCTTGCTCTCCTCCAGCCTAGAGTTCCACGTCAGAGGTGGACACTATGACCAACTGATATTCTCAGTGCATCTCTATGGTGGCTGTCTTAGGCAAACTGTGACGCTCTTTCTAATTTTTTATTCCTTATTATCAGCTTCCACCAGATGACGCCCCTGACTGGTGTAACACGGAGGACTTTCTGCACTGATGGCTTAAAGAAAGCAAATTAAGAAATACCAACTTACATGCTTTGAAATTACTTAGTTTTTTAATGTAAATTTTCATATTTTAAATGATAAAAATAACCTGTGAAACTTAACCTGAAAAAGATCTGTAGCATCAAATCCGAACAGAGCCAAGAACAAAAGGAGCAACGAGCATGTGCTTTCAAATATAGTAATAAAGGGATACTTCTGTTCAGTGAATCCTGCTCTGCTGCCACTGCTGCTGCTGCTGAGTCACTTCAGTTGTGTCCGACTCTGTGTGACCCCATAGACGGCAGCCCGCCAGGCTCCCCCATCCCTGGGATTCCCCAGGCAGGAACACTGGAGTAGGTTGCCGTTTCCTTCTGCAATGCATGAAAGTGAAAAGCGAAAGTGAAGTCGCTCAGTCATGTCTGACTCATGGCGACCCCAAGGACTGCAGCCCACCAGGCTCCCCCATCCCTGGGGTTTTCCAGGAAAGAGTACTGGAGTGGGGTGCCATTGCCTTCTCCAAAATCCTACTCTAGTTGGGAGTAAACACTCTTTCATTCAAAGCACCGGCCCCATTGATCAGTTTGCTCTAGAACCTTCGGTTGTCAATCTCAGTTTTGATGGCCATATTAAAATACTTTTTGCTAGTACATTGCTAAAAGAAACATCACACTTGCATTGAACATTTATTGGTTTGAATGTTTTCTCCTGTAAGGTCACTTAGCTTTTGCATCTCCCAATCAGAAGTCTCAATATAGCCCAAGGCAAACTTCACCCTGAGGTTTCTCTTCCTGCTGTAAAGGGAGCGGGCGATTGCATCGTGTATGTTCCCAAAGCTGCTCCTCACTTCCTGCTGACTCTCTGTGAGCCGAAGACTCAACCTGACTCAGCAAGAGGACTTTTCAACTAGTCAAGTGTAACTGTGAGACAGTTCTTTATAATCATAGTATTTTGTCAGCACAGGTTTCTTTTCTGAGGAAGTGACAGCCAAATGGGATACACACATTAAGGGCCGCGCTCTCCCCGTTGTTCCTTCCAGTTCTATCAATGTTAAAAATAATGGGCACAGAACAAGGGAGCTGTTCTTAGCAAGGAGGCAGCATGAGTAATATTATTTTCTTCACAGTTATTCGGGATTAAAGAGTGAGGATAACAACAAATTAAATTTACTGGAGGTATATATTAAGTGCGTTCATGTGCTATATATATAATATGGGCTTCCCTGGTGGCTCAGAGGATAAAGCGTCTGCCTGCAGTGCAGGAGACCTGGGTTCGATGCCTGGGTTGGAGAGATCCCCTGGAGAAGGAAATGACCACCCACTCCAGTATTCTTGCCTGGAGAATCAATCCCATGGACAGAGGAGCCTGGCAGGCTACAGTCCATGGGATCGCAAAGAGTCGGACACGACTGATATATATACAGATATATACCTGGAGTTGAAGAAACATTTTCTGTGTGGTAGAAAGAAAGTGGACAAAACTTTGAGTCGGATAACAAGCGCTGAACTTTCTCGTGCTGAGTAGCTCCACAACCTGGAGATACACGCTGCTTCTCTGAGTTTCAGTATGTTTATAGCTAAAAAGAAAAGAGAGAGATTAACAATAGCCTCAGCGGGGCTCCCAGCCATCCAGTGATTCAGACTCTGTGCTTTCACTTCAGGGGTGCAGGACTGACCCCCGGGGGAGAACTAGGATCTGTCATGCTGTGCGGTGTGACCAAGAGAAAAAAAATCACAAAAGGAGCATCTACATATGGACAGGACCTGGCTGAGGGCGTTTAGGCGGAAGCTGGCACTATAGATGAATGCCCTTCAAACACAGATCTGTCTTTTGCCACGGCCCGGAGACTTCCCGCGATGATTCTCACAGAGAGGCTGGACATTCCTGGCTAGAGATGTTATCTTTCGCAGCAACAGTTGCAGAAGGCTTTCATGTCTTCTTGAGAATACAAGTATATACTGTTAAATATTTACCCAGAGGTATATAGCACATTTTAAAAAGTATCTGTGAGATAAGCAGTGTTTTAATACATAGGTAAACTTCAGATTCCTCTCTAAGTAATGACAAATGTGTAGTTTAGTTCCCTCAGTGCTATGAAAGCAGAACTGGGTTGAGGAGTGGCACGTAAAACATCAGAAAGGCTCTCACCTCTCACCCATCTCTAGTTAATGAATTTAAACGCTGGCCTCTCAGCTGACTGTTTTGTCACCACTCTGCGTGGAGGGTCCCTGATTCCAGGCTGGAGAAGTCTCTGTTGTTCAGTCCCTCAGTCCCTCAGTCGTTTCCGACTCTGCGACCCCGTGGACTGCAGCCCACCAGGCCTCCCTGTCCCTCACCGTCTCCCAGAGCTTACTCAAACTCGGTCCACTGAGTTGGTGACGCCAGCGACCGATCTGGTCCTCTGTCGTTAAGTCCTCCCCAGTCACCTCATGCTGTTGCTCTTTCTTCCAAAAAAGCAGGACGCCCAGCTCTTAGATGACAAGAGCCACCAAGAAGTCTGGTCACGGGCAAAGTAGGACTCCATCCACGGCCTCTTGCAGGAAAAGGCAATTACTTCTGAAGATTCCCAAACAATAATGCAGAGGAAGAGAGGGGGTAAAGCAAGTAGGTTGATTTTTAAATTAGTATCAATAGATGTAATATGGAGAAGGCAATGACACCCCACTCCAGTACTCTTGCCTGGAAAATCCCATGGATGGAAAAACCTGGTAGACTACAGTCCATCGGGGCGCAAAGAGTAGGACACGACTGAGCGACCTCACTTTCACTTTTCACTTTCATGCACTGGAGAAGGAGATGGCAACCCACTCCAGTGTTCTTGCCTGGAGAATCCCAGGGAGAGGGGAGCCTGGTGGGCTCCCATCTATGGGGTCGCACAGAGTCGGACACGACTGAAGCGACTTAGCAGCAGCAGATATAATATAGCTACACTCCTGCTGTCTCTAAGGTAGGGAGCAGAGAGGGGCAACATCTAATGTTCTCAGGGATGATATTTACAACAAGCTACACTAGAAAAGAGACTGGTGGTTGCCGATGGGGAGAGTGTGTGGGGAGGGATGGATGGCGAGTCTGGGATTAGAAATGCAAACTATTATATATCCGATGGATAAACAAGGTCCTGCTGTGCAGCACAGGGACTTATACTCAAGATCCTGTGACAAACCATAATGGAGAGGAATATGAAAAAAAGAATGTCTTATATGTATAACAATAATTTTGCTGTACCAGAGAAATTAATGCAACACTGCAAATCAACTATGCTTCAGTAAAATAAGCCAGAAAGCAGACAAGAAAACAGTCTATAGATAGTTTGGGGTCACGCGTCCTTAAAGGGACGCCATCTCCTTTGATTTGGAAAAAGAATGGATTGGCATAATACCTTTTTGTCCAGTGTTTTTTTTTAGACTATGGTTTCTTAATTATAATAATAGAGGCCTAAGCACATTTATATAATTGTGAGGTACAATATTTTTTAAAGTGACAGAAAGATGTTCCCTGTAATGCCAACACGAAAAAAAAAAAAAAAAAAGGAGTAAGTAAGCCGGGTGAAGCACGGTTGTAGTCCAGCAGGATGGGGGAAGATCCCAGGAAACCAGGCTTGACTCCAGCCTGGCCGCTGCCTGACTGTGAGCACCTGGGCCAGTCATTCCAGCTAGACCAGCACTGGCCAGTCACCCAGAGTCAAGCAGCAAATGCAGGCCTTGTGTGTATCACTGAATATCCTAGTAGAGAAATATGTGAAGTTAGGAGCTTCCCAGGTGGTGTTAGTGGTAAAGAACCCATCAGCCAATGAAGGAGACACATCCCTGGATTGGGAAGATCTCCTAGAGGAGGACATGGCAACCCACTCCAGTATTCTTGCCTGGAGAATCCCATGGACAGAGGAGCCTGGTGGGCTGCAGTCTACGGGGTCACAATCAGACAAGACTCAAGTGCCTTAGCATGCACACAAGCATGTGAAGTTAACTTTAAATCTATTTTAATTGACCACATATATAAAATATCATATAAACATAAAATCAATTTCAAGATTATTGAGATATTTTACATTTTTTCATTATAAATCTGCAAAATAGAGTATTTTATATTTCCAGTACATTTCCATTCAGACCAACTCCATTGCAAGTGTTTCTAGCCACATATGGCTCACAGCCACTGGAAAATGCAGTTTTAGACTGTCAGGGTTTTCATTTGTAAAATAAAGAAGATGACCATCTCATCCATGCCTAACAATATTTAATTATTTGGTGCTGCCTTTTACCAAAAAGAAAAAAAGAAAAAGAAAAAAAAGACCCTGTATGCAATAACTTCAAGCATCGACTAGATGTTTCTTTCTTTCTAAAATCACATGTTACTTAAAGTGTTGAGAGCAAAATTTCTTGTGAAAAATGGAAAAATTTGATACCTCCTTCAAAACTTTTTTGTAGGACTTAAATTGTGTATATCAAATGACCTAACATGATAAATGCTCAATATATATCTTTTGACATTTGGAATTAAAATATACTAAAAAGATGGAAGAGGAAATGGCAATCTGCTCCAGCAATCTTGCCTGGAAAATCTTATGGACTGAGGAGCCTGGCAGGCTGCAGTCCACGGGGTCACAAATATTCAGACAAGGCTGAGCACGCACACATACCTACAGTGAAAGCCGAGAGAACGGAGAAGTCTCTATCGTGGGCAAATCTGAAACCATGGAACGTGCCATGCATTAAATATTACACTTGCCAGTTCATGAAAATTGACGTCTGTTATTGATTGCCCTTTCCTTTTGGGGGGGCTTCCCTGGTGGCTCAGCTGGTGAAGAATCCGCCTGCGATGCGTAAGCTCTGGGTTCGGTCCCCGGACTTGGAAGGTTCCCTGAAGGAGGGCATGGTAACCCACTCCAGTACTCCTGCCTGGAGAAACCATGGACTGAGGGGCCTGGCGGGCTGCAGTCCACGGGGTCACAAAGGATCAGACAGGACTGAGCAATGAAGGACTTGCGCCCTCTTTTTTCTGGATTTTTCTTTCAGGACAGTTAATGACACAACACTCAGTCTAGGTACCTGACTTTCCCTGAAAAAAGAATGCTGTAGGATCCAAACCAGCCCAATCTGACCACCTGCACCTGGAGTTTGAATTTGGGGAAGAAACTCCAGGAAGGAACACAGTTGGAGGACTCCCCTCTCAATGGAACGTTCTAGGAGAGACTGTCCATTTCCTCCTCCTGCTCATTTCTCTGGACCGTCACTGGATGCTGTCCCCTGTCTGGTTACTTAGCCTTTCCTTCCATTCTGTAGCATTCCCTACAGCTTTCACAGAAATTCCCCCTCTTTGATCAATACAGATAGTTCTGCCANGTGAAGGAGACACATCCCTGGATTGGGAAGATCTCCTAGAGGAGGACATGGCAACCCACTCCAGTATTCTTGCCTGGAGAATCCCATGGACAGAGGAGCCTGGTGGGCTGCAGTCTACGGGGTCACAATCAGACAAGACTCAAGTGCCTTAGCATGCACACAAGCATGTGAAGTTAACTTTAAATCTATTTTAATTGACCACATATATAAAATATCATATAAACATAAAATCAATTTCAAGATTATTGAGATATTTTACATTTTTTCATTATAAATCTGCAAAATAGAGTATTTTATATTTCCAGTACATTTCCATTCAGACCAACTCCATTGCAAGTGTTTCTAGCCACATATGGCTCACAGCCACTGGAAAATGCAGTTTTAGACTGTCAGGGTTTTCATTTGTAAAATAAAGAAGATGACCATCTCATCCATGCCTAACAATATTTAATTATTTGGTGCTGCCTTTTACCAAAAAGAAAAAAAGAAAAAGAAAAAAAAGACCCTGTATGCAATAACTTCAAGCATCGACTAGATGTTTCTTTCTTTCTAAAATCACATGTTACTTAAAGTGTTGAGAGCAAAATTTCTTGTGAAAAATGGAAAAATTTGATACCTCCTTCAAAACTTTTTTGTAGGACTTAAATTGTGTATATCAAATGACCTAACATGATAAATGCTCAATATATATCTTTTGACATTTGGAATTAAAATATACTAAAAAGATGGAAGAGGAAATGGCAATCTGCTCCAGCAATCTTGCCTGGAAAATCTTATGGACTGAGGAGCCTGGCAGGCTGCAGTCCACGGGGTCACAAATATTCAGACAAGGCTGAGCACGCACACATACTAACAGTGAAAGCCGAGAGAACGGAGAAGTCTCTATCGTGGGCAAATCTGAAACCATGGAACGTGCCATGCATTAAATATTACACTTGCCAGTTCATGAAAATTGACGTCTGTTATTGATTGCCCTTTCCTTTTGGGGGGGCTTCCCTGGTGGCTCAGCTGGTGAAGAATCCGCCTGCGATGCGTAAGCTCTGGGTTCGGTCCCCGGACTTGGAAGGTTCCCTGAAGGAGGGCATGGTAACCCACTCCAGTACTCCTGCCTGGAGAAACCATGGACTGAGGGGCCTGGCGGGCTGCAGTCCACGGGGTCACAAAGGATCAGACAGGACTGAGCAATGAAGGACTTGCGCCCTCTTTTTTCTGGATTTTTCTTTCAGGACAGTTAATGACACAACACTCAGTCTAGGTACCTGACTTTCCCTGAAAAAAGAATGCTGTAGGATCCAAACCAGCCCAATCTGACCACCTGCACCTGGAGTTTGAATTTGGGGAAGAAACTCCAGGAAGGAACACAGTTGGAGGACTCCCCTCTCAATGGAACGTTCTAGGAGAGACTGTCCATTTCCTCCTCCTGCTCATTTCTCTGGACCGTCACTGGATGCTGTCCCCTGTCTGGTTACTTAGCCTTTCCTTCCATTCTGTAGCATTCCCTACAGCTTTCACAGAAATTCCCCCTCTTTGATCAATACAGATAGTTCTGCCAAACATCCTGATTGGGCTAGATCAAAAAATTATACTTTTAAGCTCCATGAACACTTCTCATTTGAATACTCCTCGGAGAAGGCAGTGGCACCCCACTCCAGTACTCTTGCCTGGAAAACCCCATGGACAGAGGAGCCTGGTAGGCTGCAGTCCACGGAGTCGTGAAGAGTCGGATACGACTGAGTGACTTCACTTTCACTTTTCACTTTCATGCATTGGAGAAGGAAATGGCAACCTACTCCACTGTTCTTGCCTGGAGAATCCCAGGGAGAGGGGAGCCTGGTGGGCTCCCATCTATGGGGTCGCACAGAGTCGGACACGACTGAAGCAACTTAGCAGAGCAGCAGCCAGTTGAAATATCATTTTCAACACTTTGGACAGATTCTTTCAATTGACATATGAAGTCAATAATCACTCACACTTGCTAAATTTCTGCTGGTAAGTTTTCTGGTCTTCCAGGCTATGATGTAGAGATCAAATTGCCAACATCCACTGGATCATGGAAAAAGCAAGAGAGTTGCAGAAAAACATCTATTTCTGCCTTATTGACTATGCCGAAGCCTTGGACTGTGTGGATCACAATGAACTGTGGAAAATTCTGAAAGAGATGGGAATACCAGACCACCTGACCTGTCTCTTGAGAAACCTATATGCAGGTCAGGAAGCAGCAGTAACAATAGGAAAAGGAGTCCGTCAAGGCTGTATATTGTCACCCTGCTTATTTAACTTATATGCAGAGTACATCATAAGAAACGCTGGGCTGGAAGAAGCACAAGCTGGAATCAAGATTGCTGAGAGAAATATCAATAACCTCAGATATGCCGATGACACGACCCTTATGGCAAAAGTGAAGAGGAGCTAAAAAGCCTCTTGATGAAAGTGAAAGAGGAGAGTGAAAAAATTGGCTTAAACCTCAACATTCAGAAAACTAAGATCATGGCATCTGGTCTCATCACTTCATGGGAAATAGATGGGGAAACAGTGTCAGACTTTATTTTGGGGGGCTCCAAAATCACTGTAGATGGTGATTACAGCCATGAAATTAAAAGAAGCTTACTCCTTGGAAGGAAAGTTATGACCAACCTAGGTAGCATATTTAAAAGCAGAGACATTACTTTACCAAGAAAGGTCTGTCTAGTCAAGGCTATGGTTTTCCCAGTGGTCATGTATGGATGTGAGAGTTGGACTGTGACGAAGGCTGAGCACCAAAGAATTGATGCTTTTGAACTGTGGTGCTGGAGAAGACTCTTGAGAGTCCCTTGGACTGCAAGGAGATCCAACCAGTCCATTCTGAAGGAGATCAGCCCTGG
>SJYX01019600.1:103274-183964 GCA_006410675.1 Oreotragus oreotragus | reverse complement strand
CAGTCAACCAAGTGCTCATTTAACAGCAACATGTGACTAGTGGTCACTGTCCTGGGAAGCCCAGAAGCAGAGTCTTCCTCATCTCAGAACACTGTACTAGACAGCACTGGTCTAAGGAGTTTCCAGAACATTTGTTTTCAAAAGTTCATTAAGTTTGAGATAGTTCTTATTGAAGGCTACTGAGTAGAAAAAAAAAATGAAGTATATGGCAGGAAACAAAGATCATTTGGAAAAAATGGAGACTAAACAAATAAAAGAAATAAGGACCGAAAAAATGACAGTGTTTCTATAATTTCAGTTACTCCTCGCTTGTTGCTAGTACATAGAAATGCAGTTGATTTTTGGATGTTGATCTTGTATCTTGCAATCTTGGTAAATCATTTGTCAGTTCTAGTAGCTCTTTAGAGATTTCCCTGGATTAACTAAATAGGTGATCAGGTTGTCTGTGAATAAAGAGAATTTTATTTCTTTCTTCCCCTCCAAAGAACATTTAAACAAATGTGGAAGACTGGGTTAATAGTTTTAATGCTTTGAGAAAGAGTCACTGTGGAGATGAAGACACAGTCAATATCTCAATTTTCCCTTTAAAGGTAAGGAGATCTTTTGTAAAGCCCTCCTCTTTTTAGGACACTGAATTATTAAATCACAGAGCATTCATTTCCTACTTACAGTTAGTGAGTGTGAAGTCATTCTCACTCACTTTCGAGCTCCTTGGTGCTACTTTCTGGGCCAGCCTGCTCATTTAGCTGCAGAAACAACACATCTCCTCAAGTCCCAATCTAAACAACTGGCATCTGTGGGACAAGGTATATTCAGGACATCGTCCTAAGAGTCATTTATCTGAACTAAAACAGTCAAAGCAGAGCCTTCCAGAACACAGCCATCCTGGTCTCCTGTGAAGCGGGAGGTTGTGCCGTGGCCATTTAACAGGTCAGCATTATAGCTGGATGTAGCTCTGTTTCTCCAAGGACCAGGCAAGAGGAAGTAAGCCGTCTGGTGTCATGTAACCAAACCTGACCCCAAACTGTCTAAATTTTATCCCCTGATGTTTGCAAGTCTCTATCAACTTTCTCAAGCAACTTGGGAAAGTGAGTCACTGTTGGGAGGTGCATTTTGTTTAGATAAGGGTCTTTGTCGCTAAAATAATGCGTTTAATGAAAAGGACAAAAGCATTTGTAGGATTCCTTGTGATGCATCCTGCAAGGCAGAACCAGAGAGCGCATTTCCCATCACTAAATGAAATGTTTTATGTGAGGAAGAGAAAACTGTCAAGCACATAAACCTGCTTTAAATTAGGTCAGTTTCCAAAGAGTCATATTCATGCAAATGTAAGTGAAAAATATACTCTTGTCCTTGGGGCCTAAATCTGCCAGGTCTTGAGTTCCGGGACCTACTCTGGACATTCTTAAGTTTTACATTTCCTTAAGTGGTTTAGTGTTGGCTTGGCTAAACTTTCCCCTGCCTGCCTGCCAAATCTCCCTGTCTATTGCACATTTGATGGCTTCCTTCTGGGGCTGCTAACTTTTGCTGTCTGACAAATGAATTAACAAGAGGACATCATCAAAGTGGAGCCTAGATAATTAATATACATTTGACATTTCAGTGCGTTTCTACATTGAAAGACATTTGATTTTAATGTGTACTCTTATTCCCAACTTTACTTGGGATTTTTTTTCAGCTCTTTATAACCTTTTTGGAATAATAATCATGTTTCTTCTCCCAGGCTAAAGCAAATTCCATTTATTTTGCTTAAGTTCTTTCATGATTCTTTGTCTCCTTTGCGGAAGATCTCTTTGATTCTAAACCAGATCATCACTTTAAGGCCCACTGGCTGATTCAGTTTAACACATGTTTTTACTTTCTCCTGAGTAGGTTAAGCTGGCCCTCTGCATTGGAAATGGTCTGTAATGCCACTTAACGGGAGCCAACCCTTCCAGGAGGCTGGAGATCTGAACGCTAAGAGAAAAACCATCTTAGAGGGGTGACTGACTTTCTGAGGAATGGAAGAACGAAATCCCTGCCTGCCTGCCAAATCTCCCTGTCTATTGCACATTTGATGGCTTCCTTCTGGGGCTGCTAACTTTTGCTGTCTGACAAATGAATTAACAAGAGGACATCATCAAAGTGGAGCCTAGATAATTAATATACATTTGACATTTCAGTGCGTTTCTACATTGAAAGACATTTGATTTTAATGTGTACTCTTATTCCCAACTTTACTTGGGATTTTTTTTCAGCTCTTTATAACCTTTTTGGAATAATAATCATGTTTCTTCTCCCAGGCTAAAGCAAATTCCATTTATTTTGCTTAAGTTCTTTCATGATTCTTTGTCTCCTTTGCGGAAGATCTCTTTGATTCTAAACCAGATCATCACTTTAAGGCCCACTGGCTGATTCAGTTTAACACATGTTTTTACTTTCTCCTGAGTAGGTTAAGCTGGCCCTCTGCATTGGAAATGGTCTGTAATGCCACTTAACGGGAGCCAACCCTTCCAGGAGGCTGGAGATCTGAACGCTAAGAGAAAAACCATCTTAGAGGGGTGACTGACTTTCTGAGGAATGGAAGAACGAAACTGAAAAATTGAGGTCTTCTGATGCTGTTCATCTCCTCTTTGGAGCAGAAGCCAAGCAAAATGACCCTAACACAACCACAAATAGAAACATATCCGCCCCTTTAATCTCACCGATGAACATGTGTCGGCTTTGGGTGTACAGCACAGGAATTCGGCTACACAGGCACATGTGCTCACGCTTTCAGATCCTTCTCCCATAGAGTTCTTCTCCCATATGGGTCATCACAGAGTACTGAGCAGCATTTCGTGCGCTGTGCCCTAGGGCCTGGCGGGCTGTCTTTTTAAACAGAGGAGTGTGTTTATGTCCGCCCCAATCCCCTAATTCACCATCCCCCACACAAATGAATTCCTTCGCAAAACAGAAATAGATTGCTTGCATTCTAATCCCAGCTGTGACTTGACTTATCTCTCTGCTTCAGTGTCCTCATCTGTAAGACAGGAATAATAATAGCATATATTTATAAGATATTGGGATTGAAAAATAAAATATAAAGAAAGCTCTTAGAACGTTAGTTCATCATTACGAAACTTATTTTGGTGGTAGTTTATTATGATAGGTTGGAAATCTATCCCTGGTAGCCTGAAGTAATTGATGCACACCTTTTTTATGTTCCTAGGTTCAAAGAAGCTGGGAGGAAGCAGATGCCTGCTAGTATTGGGTCTGGGAAACCTAGAGAACTAAGTTCTATTTGCAACTGATATTTCCTTAGTTAAAAGTAAAAAGGTGAATCATGTGTTAGTATAAGTGCAAACTCAGGAGTGAAGGCAAATCTATTCTTGTTCCTTAGGATACTAGCTAAGCAGCCAAATCAAGAGCCCAGATAAAAGTGGTTTAAAACAATAGATTCATTTCTCTCTCTTGTCACCTAAGTCATCCAGGTCTGATATGGTCATGCTCCTCAGCTCTCACTATCACAAAGATATTCTAGCTGTAAAAAGAAGAGAAAAGGACAAAGGAAGACATAATCTTTTTATGGAAGGCATCAATCGAAAGTCAAACTCACGATTTCTGTTTACACGCTCTTGGTCAGAACCTCCACGGCTCGACCTGTCTGAGCAGCGGCCTGAGAATGTCTTTAGGTGGGAGACCGTGCTACACCCACACCCCATTTAAGGTGAGAGGTTCTGTCACTAAAGGCAGAGATGGGAGGGCGGAGGAAGGAGAGATGGGTGGAGAGCTAGAATCAGCTTCCGCAAGCCTCTTCGGGAATGCAGTCCCTAGCTCCTACCCGAAGGAGTCGGAGTCCCATCGAGTTGTTTCCTTTGATCCGAGGTTTAAGATCTTTCGGTTTGGGAGGTGTTTTCTGCTCTTAGTGTGTCCTTTCATTGCTCCATTACCTAAAAACTAGAATATAAGGAGTTTGCTTCAGTCTTAATCCCTACTATGCCCAATTTAGAATGATGGAGAATGAAGCAGGCAGAGAACTCTGTAATAAAACATTTCCTTGCAGAAGGTGTGGAATGGGGAACAACGGCAGTTGCTCTTCAGAACAGTTATATCTTCTGGGCCAGGACGCTGACCATCCCCGGTCCTGGCCCGCAGGTGAGTTCCTGGTCCACAGCACATTTAGTAGTTGCTAGTTCGTTTGGAGACCGTTCTCTCCAACAGTTTGGGGGTGTTTGCTCTCGGGAGCTCTTCCTTCTATGTTGTACTCCGCGGCCACCTCTGAAATGGGCACTGGGAAGAGTTTTCTTCCTGCAGCCACGGCAGTCCTCGGGTTGCTTCATCCGCCAAACAACAGCGGGCTGTGAAGGTCGGGCTGGCACTTTCTTAAAGAGCAAAGCACACTCAACAACCTAGTCTGCTTGGCTTTGATCGGTTGTGTGCCAGAAACTTGGCGAAAAATATAATGTGTGTATATATATATATTTATACTTGATAATTTTGCTCCTTTATTTCCTAGCCTCAGTGGTTTGCACAGCTCCATAATTTTCAGTGTAATGGGGGCCAGTGGAATGCTATTGAAGTAATAGATGATATCTTTGGATTCCCACGAAGTACAGCCTCAGACAAGCAGTCATGTGACAATGATTCATTAATGAGTGTGATCGAGGAGAACCGACAAAGGAGTCAGAAGGGTGACCAGGATGTGAAGGATGGCAGGCAAGGTCAGGGAGCCTCCACTGCCCAGAGGGGCTCTGGGGATGGCAGAGTGATGGAGAGCACGCCTTGAAATTCATCCCAACCAGGTGCTAAGGGAGTCAGAGCATTTGTATCTCTGCACCCCCTGGTCATTATTCTGGGGGCTGCCCCAGGTTAATTAAAGGAACTCCTGGCTCTCTCCCAGTTTGAGCCAAAGTAGTTCCAGCAGCAGCAGGCGGCCTGCCGAAAAGGAGACGCTGGCTCCAGGGAGAGGAAGCAGTCTTGGAGCCTCTGTATGCACTACTTAAAAGTAAAGCAATCACAGTGAATATTGGCACAGTGAATATATCCCAGCCTCCTTAGGATATGGAGGCAGAATCCTTAATCAGAGAATTAATTCAGTGAGCTGACTCACAGCCTCACATGCCACTTGCATAGGTTCTGTGCAGGGATCTCTTGTAAGCATCAACAGTGTGCTGTGATGAGGTCCTGAGAAGCTGGCAGAAGCTGGCAAAGGGCGAGAATTCTTACCAAAGTCAGGTGGCCTAGACGAGAAGGATTAAAAAAAGACTTATAGAGATAATCCTGCAAAAATGCTTACTGCAGTATTGTTTACAGTAGCATCAAGTTGGTAATAACCACGGGCTTCATTTCATTAAACAGAACGTCTCACCATATTATGCAAACATTAAATTTTTTCAGAATGCTATTTTAAGTTTACAAAATACATATTTATGTTTATATAGTCCCTCAGATATAAAAATATAATACAGATAAGTCTCTCATATGCCCCATTATCTATCAGCTGAAATCCCAAGTGTCCAACCCACAAAACATCACAGATATACTTGTTTATCTTTCAGAGTTTTTAAAATGCCCATTCAATCATACAAACATAGGTTTTTCTTTTTCTTTTTTTATACACAATATGTGGCAAGCCATCTTCATCATTTTACGGTATGTTTTTATCACTTAATGATGTCTTTATGTTCTTTCCATATAAATACAGGGAAGGATTCCTGATTTTTTATTAATTCACAGATCATAATTCCATTGTGTATTTAACCAGACTCCAATTCATAAACCTTTGGGTTATTTTTATCTTTTGCTGTTACATCAAGTACTGCATAAATCAACTTGTACGTTCATTACATACATAATTTTGCACCTGTGTAAATATATCTGTAGAATAATTCTCTAAAAATATGATTGTTGAGTTGAAGGGAATAAGCTTTTGAAATGTCAGTAGGTATTGCCAGATTGCCTTCTACAAAGGAGTGCATGAATTTTCTATCCCACCAGCAGTATATGAGAGTTTGCTTTTCCCCATAGCTTATACTGAAGTGCATTGTGAAACTTTTGGATTTCTCTCAATTCTGTACATGAAAATGGCATTTCAGGATGTGGATGATCTATTTCTATGTGACAAGCTTCCCTGGTGGCTCAGACGGTGAAGAGTCCGCCTGCAATGCAGGAGACCTGGGTTCAATCCCTGCGTCGGGACGATCCACTGGAGAAGGGAAAGGCTAACCACTCCAGTATTCTTGCCTGGAGAATCCCATGGACAGCGGAGCCTGGTGGGCTACAGTCCATGGGGTCACGAAGAGTCAGACATAATTGAGTGACTAACACTTTCACTGCCCCCCCCAAAAGCGCTGACTTGAAATAACCATGCGCCAGCGTGGCTCATTGCTCTGGGAGGTGGCTGGGCAGTTCTGGTTTTTCCTAGGCTCACTCTTGAAACTACATTCAGCAGGAGGTTTCCTGGGACTGGGTCTGCTGGATCTCCTTGGAAAATGGATTGTGTCTCTCCATGTGGTGTATAATTTCCAAAAAAGCCACACTGGACCTTTTTACAGGGTGGCAGGAACCTTCCAGGAGGTGACCCCAAACACGCGTCACATTTCCTGATGTCCTAATGGTGAGGTGATTCCCAAGGCTCAGGCCAAAGTCCCAGTGCAGGGAAGCTCACCGCCGTCTGGAGGCATGACTCACTGCAAGGGCAGTTGCGGTAAGTCTACCAAATCGAATGTGGCTGTTTGCGCTTCTCTTGTGCATGGATCTCAGGGATCTGAACATCTTTTTACATGTTTAGCAGCACCTTTTTTTTTCCTTTTCTACTAAATGTCTGATGTATCCTTAGCCAGCTTTATTCTCCATAGCTTTACTGGATTTTTTCTTCTGAAGTTTTAGGAATTTTCCATATCATAGGGAGATTGTTCACTTTTCCATGGTGTGAGCTAGAGATCGTTTTTCAAAAACACAGTGGCTTTAAAAAATGGCCTGTGGTGACATTGCACTGGTGGGTCTTACTACTTTTGAAGATGTTTTTGAGGGATTCTGTGCAATGCTACATCAGAACCCTTTTTTAACATTTACCGATTGCTGCATTAATTGGATTTTTCCAAACTAATCTTTATAGATTTTTCTGTGGTATTTAAGTTTTTATTTTTATTTGATCCACTCTAGTGTCTTTCTGGTTAACAGTCTTTATGTTAACACGGTTCAGTAAGTCCCCAACATATGAATGAGCTCTCTTCCGAGAGCGTGTTCATTCTTAAGTCCAATTTGTCCATAAGCTCAACAAAGTTAGCCTAGATACTCAACTAACACAATCAGGTATATACGTTGCTGCCTGTACCGTTGCCTTCTGAACATCCTTGGTTTGAAAGAAAGATACTGCACTCCTGTACTCTACACAGTTCTGTGAAGTACACAAAAGCACAACCGCTTGCAGAGAGTGCATGCATGTCACAGCGGGTCCAGATATGTGAACCAGCTTGTGTGACTGGACGTGGGAACACACAATAGCAGCTTTGAAAGTCTGCAACTTGAAGGTTCCTATGTAGGGGCCTTTCTGTAGTCCTTTCTGCATTTTCATGAAGCATCTTTCTGCTGTGCCAATTAATTACTAGCTGTTAAATTAGGTGGGTTTCCATGCAGCAGTTTTTGCTGGACTTTCCTGAGTGTGGGGAGACAGCAGAGAGCATGCCAGACTGAATCCTTTTGGCAAATAAAAATACACCTTGTGTATTTCAAAGCAATCTTTCTCCACAATGAAATATTAATTTTGATACTTTCCATGATCTATTTCTGTTGGCCCTTTCACCACTACTGGGCCTTCTCCCTTCACCTATTCCTGTATAACTGATTATTTCCTCAATTGTCTTTTTCAGCCTTCATACATATCATCTATGGTTCTAGTTTAACTGAAATGAAATTTATGGGGATTTTTCTTTCATTCCCTTTTCTACATGTATTAAGTTTTGGTATGATGTTTATGGCTATAAACAAAATATACAGTAGAAGTTTTATTCTTATGGAAAATAATTTGGGGAAAATTCTTACTGTATAAGTAAGGAGCAACTTCCACTATATAACCATAAGGGATTTGAATTAGGTCGTACCTGAACGGCCTAGTGGTTTTCCCTACTTTCTTCAGTTTAAGTCTGAATTTTGCAATAAGGAGTTCAGGATCTGAGTCAGCCCCCAGTCTTGTTTCGCTGCCTGTATAGAACTTCTCCATCTTCTGCTGCAAAGAATATAATCAATCTGATTCTGGCATTGACCATCTGGTGATGCCCATGTGTAGAGTCATCTCTTGTGTTAATGGAAGAGGGTGTTTGCTGCGACCAGTGCTTCTTGGCCAAAACTCTGTTAGCCTTTGCCCTGCTTCATTCTGTACTCCAAGGCCAAACTTTCCTGTTACTTCAGGTATCTCTTACTTCCTACTTTTGCATTCTAGCCCCCTAAGATGAAAAGAACTTTTTTTTTTTTAGTGTTAGTTCTAGAAGGTCTTGTAGATTTTCATAGAACTGTTCAACTCAAGCTTCTTCGGCATTAGTGGTTGAGGCACAGACTTGAATTACTGTGATATTGAATGGTTTGCCTTGGAAATGAACCAAGATCATTCTGTCTTTTTTGAGATTGCACCTAACTGCTAAGTACATTTAGTACCTAACACATTAGTAATATACTAACTGCATTTCAGACTCTTTCGTTGACTATGAGGATTACTCCATTTATTCTCAGGGATTCTTGCCCACAGTAGTGGATAAAATGGATGAATTAAATCCGCCCATTCCCATTCATCCCAGTTCACTGAGGTAAAGCTGTGACAGATCTAGACCACATATTAAAAGCAGAGACATCACTCTGTCGACCAAGGCCCGTGTGCCAAAGCTCTGGCTGTTCCCGTGGTCCTATGTGGGTATGAGAATTGGACCACAAATAAGACTGAGCGCCAAAGAGCTGATGCTTTCAAACTGTGGAGCTGGAGAGGACTCTTAGGAATCCCCTGGACTGCAAGGAGAGCAAACCGGTCAATCCTAAGGGAAGTCAGTCCTGAAATTCACTGGAAGGACTGATGCTGACGCTGAAGCACCGATACTTTGGCCACCTGATGTGAATAACTGACTTCTTGGAAAAGACCCTGATGTGGGGAAAGACTGAAGGAAGGAGGAGAAGGGGACGACAGAGAATGAGCTCGTTGGATGGCATCACCGACTTGATGGACATGGAGTTTGAGCACGCTCCGGGAGACAGTGACGGTCAGGGAAGCCTGGCGTCCCGCAGTCGTGGGGTCATGAAAGTAAGACACAATCGAACAACTGAACAGCAAGAACAAGAGGAACAACTATCTTTCTGGAAAATCAAACAGAGAAAAGTCCCAAAGGTCGTTCTGAAAGAGAATGAGTTTTCAAAGTGGAAAGAAAAGGGTTTTGAAATTCAACAGGCTTGGGTTCATAAGGACCCTCATCTAATTGCTAAGTGATTTTTATCACTAAAAAACTCTCAGATTCAGTTTCCTCATTTGTAGCATTATACTGCTAGTGTTTCTTCCATGTGTTCTTGGGAGGACTGAGTACAACATATTTTAAGTGATACAGCCATGGTTGTCTTTTCTGCTGCTGCTGCTGAGTCACTTCAGTCGTGTCCGACCCTGTGTGACCCCATAGACGGCAGCCCACCAGGCTCCCCCATCCTTGGGACTCTCCAGGCAAGAACACTAAAGTGGGTTGCCATTTCCTTCTCTGATGCATGAAAGTGAAAGTGAAAGGGAAGTCGCTCAGTTGTGTCCGACTCTTCGAAATGCCATGGACTGAAGCTCACCAGGCTCCTCCACCCATGGGATTTTCCAGGCAAGAGTACTGGAGGGGGTTGCCATCACCTTCTCCGAGTTGTCTTTTCTATCACATATTAAAAACAATTATTTGATATAGGCAGAGTAATAGAACAATGGCTGGGTATAAATAGCTTTAAAATCACTAAATATGTTGAAAAATTGACATACTGTAGAAGTTTTTAAATTGTGTAGAATAAATGGCTTTTATCTAAATAGTTGTAAAATGCTTATTAATGTTGAAAACCGTTGAGCTTTACCTCCCACCTAAAGGCGAAATGTGTCATAGTACTGATGGTTCATTTTATGTGTCGTCTTGGCTGGCCTAGGTGAACAGCTGATTGGTCCCACACCCACCAAGATGTCGCTATGAAGGTATTTTTAGATGTGATTGACACTTTATTTTCTTTCCCTTCCCCCAGTTTAATTGAGAAATAAATTGACATGTCTCAGTATGAGTTTAAGTTGTGCAGCGTGATGCACTGTCAGCTGATGATCACAATGGGTTTCAGTAACACCCATAATCTCATAGAGAGACAATGAGGCAAAGAAAGCAAATTTTCCTTGTGATGACAACACTTAGATTCTACTCCCTTAATAACTTTCAGTATATCATACAGCAATGCTAACTATACTCACCAGATTGTATGTTATATCTCTAGTACTTTTTAATCTTCTAACTAGAACTTTCTAACTTTTGACCAGCTTTTTCCAATCTTCCCACCTCCTTTCTCCTATCTCTGAGAACCATAGATCTGACCTCTTTTTCTTTAAGCTTTGTGTTCTTTAAATTTGTTTTTTTTTTTTTTGAGTCCACATAAGTGAGATCATAAAGTATTTGTCTTTCTCTGTCTGATTTTTTTCATATAGCATCATGCCCTCAAGATCCATCTTCAATTCAGTCAGTTCAGTCGTTCTTACTCTGTGACCTCATGGACTGCAGCACGCCAGGCCTCCTTGTCCACCACCAACTCCCAAAGCTTACTCAAACTCACTTCCATCTAGTCATGATGCCATTCAACCATCTCGTCCTCTGTTGTCCCCTTCTCCTCCTGCCTTCAATCTTTCCCAGCATCAGGGTCTTTTCCATTGAGTCAGTTCTTTGCATCAGGTGGCCAAAGTATTGGAGTTTCAGCTTCAGATCAGTCCTTCCAACGAATATTCAGGACTGATTTCCTTTAGGATGGACTGGTTGGATCTCCTTGCAGTCCAAGGGACTCTCAAGAGTCTTCTTTAACACCACAGTTCAAAAGCATCAGTCCTTCTGTGCTCAGCTTTCTTTATAGTCCAACTCTCACATCTATACATGACTACTGAAAAAATCATAGCCTTGACTATTCAGACCTTTGCTGGCAAAGTAATGTCTTTGCTTTTTAATATGTTGTCTAAGTTGGTCATAACTTTTCTTCCAAGGAGTAAGCATCTTTTAATTTCATGGCAGCAGTCATCATCTGCTGTGATTTTGGAGGCCAAGAAAATGAAGCCTGTCACTGTTTCCATTGTTTCCCCATCTATTTGCCATGAAGTGATGTGACCAGATGTCATGATCTTAGTTTTATGAATGTTGAGCTTCAAGCCAACTTTTTCACTCTCCTCTTGCACTTTCATCAAGAGGCTCTTTCGTTCTTCTTCACTTGGCTCAAGATTGCCGGGAGCAAGATCCATCTATGTCGGCACAAACAGTACAGCTTCCTCACTTGTTTTTGTGGTGGAGCAGTATTCCATTGTGTGTGTCCACCCAGCTTCTTCATTCATTCATCTATTAGCAGAAGCGTATGTGCTTGTCCTGTCTTAGTTATAAAAAGAATGCTGCTGTGGGCATTAGGTGGCAGATATCTGTTCAAGTTTGTATCTTCGTTTCCTTTGTATATGTTCACAGAAGTGGAATTGCTGGATCTTATGGTGGTTCTATTTTAACTTTTTTGGGGAATCTCTGTACCATTTTCCGTAGTGGCTGCACCAGTTTACATTCCCATGCACTCTGCCAGTGAGGAGAGCATGGGCTGTCTATGAGCAGGGCTGTTGGATGGGCGAGCAGCTCCCCATGTGCCTGGGTTAGGTTCCCTGTGTGCGTAGGCTGAAGGCTGCATTTAGCAACGAATGAGGATATGAGTTAGCTTCCCATTTCAGGCACCCAGGAGATGAAGCTCCTAACCTAGTGAAACGCTCTGCTGTCTGAACTCAAGCTGGCCTGCACCACAAGCACCCTGCCCACGTAGGACTGCTGGCTCTGCTCTGTAGACTCTCAGCTCTGCCTGCCCCTATCTTGGCTGGAGCATTGACATCTTACCCAGCATCCTGGTCAGAGGGGGCCAGGAGACACTCTCCAAAGCACGTGGTGCTGTTTCTGTTACCCCACCTGGATGGGATGAGGAAAGGACACTCCAGGCTGCACCCAGTGGCATTCGTCCTAGTTTAGGACTGCATCTTGAGTGCGTTCTCCTGACTTGGCCATCCACCCTCATCCCAGCTCACCACCAGGAGCCCTCTGCCCCATGGGGTCAGCAAAGCAGAGAGCTGTGATTATAATCAGCAATGGAAGGCCAGTGCAAAGGCGGGTGCCAAGAGCAGCCGCACCAGGGGGGTGGACACTCACATGTGAGGAATCGGCACCCCTTTGGCAGCAGCTAGAGTCTTCTGGCTCCGCCTGCTTCAAGTGTTGGCAGCCGACATCTCTCCAGTTCTGGCGGAAAGCATAGGAGCCCCAGGATTCTCAGACCTTCTCTGGAGGTGACTGCTCTTTCCAGGTACAGGTATTAAAGGTGAAAGAGATAAGAGAGCCAGTTAGGAGAGTAGGGCCAACAAGATATATTTGGTTGTTCCTTCCTGACAATAAGAATGAAATAATGCCACACGCAGCCACATGGATGGACCAAGATGGTCAAACTGAGTGAAGTAAGTCCAACAGAGAAAGAGAAATATGGTGGGGAATCTAAACGGTAAACAGACTCTCAGACCTAGAGAATGAATTTATGGTTACTGGGGGGGAAGGGTGGGGGAAGGGGTGGAGAGGGAGTTTAGGATGGACATGTACACGCTGCTGTATTTAGGATGGATAACCACCCAGGGCCTACTGTAGAGCACAGGGAGCTCTGCTCAGTATTATGTAATAACCCAATTGGGAAAGAAATTTGAAAAAGAATAGATAGAGGTATATGGATAACTGAATTACTTTGCCATACACGGAAAATAACACAATGTTGTTAACTATACTCCAATATGAGATTTTAAAAGTTAAAAAAAATCAGCCAGGAAATCTTAGGGAGAGAATGAGTCAGTGGTGCTGTTGACCCAGTAGTTTAGAGCAAGAATTAATCTCACATCAGCGTCTACAGAGTTTGAAGTCACAGGAGAAGACTGGAGACAGGAAAATGAGCTTCTAAAACTGGAAAGAAAAAAAAAAAAAAACACTGAGCAGTCACTAAGTCAAAAAGAGATAGCATCCAGTGTCACCTAGGCTCAAAATATCTGTCATCAAGAGACTTTGGTTTTCTGCAGTTAACCCCCCAGCACTAGAATATTTGGATATCTCATTTCTTTTTTTTTTTTTAAACTTCCTTATATTTGTCCTTTTAAAATGTTTTCACCGCTATCACTCTAATTCAGAAATGAGACTCATTTTGCAGGAGATGTCTGATTTTTCCAGTTTATCTCGACTGATGATTCTCAAAGTGGGTTCCCCCAAATGCAGGATCAGCAGCTCCTGAGAGCAATCGGAAATGCAGTGTTTCCAACTCTGCTGGAGATATTCTGAATCAGGACTCTAGGAATGGGAACCAGCAAGCCAAGTTTTAACAAGCATGTGATGTCAATGCATGCTTGAACCGAGAACCACTGAACTGCTTAACTGGGGCCCCTTGGTGGCTCAGATGGTAAAGAATCCACCTGTGATGCAGGAGACCTGGATTCAATCCCTGGGCCGGGAAGATCCCCTGGAAAAGGGAATGGGTACCCACTCCAGTATTCTTGCCTGGAGAATCCCATGTACACAGAAGCCTGGTGGTCTACAGTCCATGGGTCACAAAGACCCCACAGACACAACTGAGTTACTAACACTTCGCTTCAATAACCCCTAAATTTCAGAGACATAGCATGTTGTACGTATTTTTATCACTCATACAAAGTGTTACAGTGACCTCTTCAGTGCGGTATTTTTCCAAATGGTGATTCAGAAATTCAGACAATTTTATCCTGTGGCTTCTACCATCTCAACACGAGCCCTCCAGGATCACAAAGACAAGGGGAGAGACAGCTGGTAAGTTAGTCTATTAGCTTTTAAATATTTTATTTATTTTTTACTGAAGTATAGTTGATTTACAATGTTGTGTTAATTTCTGCTATATGGCAAAGGGACTCAGTTACAAACACACATACATAACTTTTTCATGTTCTTTTCCTTCAAAGTTTATCCCAGAAATGTGGACACTGCTCCCTGTGCTACAGAGCAGGGCCTTGTGGGTTGTTTGTCACGTGTGTGACAGTTTGCATCTACTAACCATGTACTAACCCCAAACTCCTGATCCGTCTGTCTCCCTCCCCCTGCCCCTTGGAGGGGTTCTGTTCTGTGTGACATCTGTGATCACAGCTCATCTGTCAGAACTATCATGCAGCCTCTCTCACTCAGGCAAGACAGGGAAGAACAAGGGCCCTGAGGGAGCTTGACCCACTCTGAACGGCGTTAGAGCCAGCATTTTCCTCCATCAGGCTAGTCAACAGGAAGACAAGGGAATTGTTCTTCTAACCTAAGTTTTCTCTCTGATTTTCCCTCCTTCAGAACGGTCAGTTTCCATTGTCTACGATTGACTGGATAGATGTGAATCATGGTCGTGGCGTTCAGTGATTTTCACAGTCTAGTTCCTTCCTACTTTCCCGATGACTGCCCTTAAACACAAATTTGCACCATTAGCTTTGATTACTCTTCACTAATGTCTTCCTTTCATGTCCCCATAATCACCACCTGTGAAAAGTGCCCCTTCTCACTTCACAGTGCCTTCCTTGTTATACTTTCTCCCTTTCCACGTATTTCTTGTCTTGCAAGACAGCAGTCAGCAGCTCTCGGCATGCATGCCACTATTAGAGTCCTGTGCTAGGAACGACTCTCTGGCGCCCAGGATCCTCATCTACACTGCTCCACTCTGCTCCAGCAGTCACTGCCAAGGGAACCAGTGGTAGACAGGTCGCTGTCCGAGCCACTCGGACTCTGTAACACATGTGCAACCATGTACTGTGAAAAACACTGCAAAGGAGTCTAATGATGGTGTGCTTGGTATCTATTCCACTGGTCACTCTCTTATAACCAGTAGGTTTCTTAATAATGTGGCAATAGATGGGGTAGGAGCAGGTTCGGTGTGCCAGGTCAAATGTTGAGAGGGCTACATCCAGAACTGGCTCTGGTTCTACATCATCCAGATACTTTGTATTTTGTCTGGAAAAATTAAAGAGTTTTGTGGACTGTAGTTTTATTTCTGTATGATGTAGTTAGTTTAATCCTAGAGTTCATGGATCATTGACACTACCTTGAATAATCCTTTGAATAGTGATTATTAAGGAACCTTTATTTAACCAAATAGGTATATCTGTAAGGCTTCTCAAATGGTGCTAGTAGTAAAGAACCCACCTGCCAATGCAAGATACATTAGAGACATGAGTTCAATCCCTGAATCGGGAAGATCCCCTGGAGGAGGGCATGGCAATCCACTCTAGTATTCTTGCCTGGAGAATCCCATGGACAGAGGAGCCTGGTAGGCTATAGTCCATGGGGTCACTCGGACAGGACTGAAATGACTCAGCATGCATGTATATCTATATCTATATCCATATATATATATGCATAAAATTATATTGAAGTTTTAGTGTAACATAGTGCCTGTAATAGGAAGTACTATAGAGTTCATTTCTTTGTAAGCCCATCAATTTCACGAAGGAAAGGTGTATTTTGATCCTAGTATCCACTCCTGTTAGAGACATTGAAATCTTCCCAGAACATTATCTGCTAGTTCCCAATTTAGGAGAGGGAAAAACACTTTACCTCCTTGTGTTTAGTAAGACCAAGCAGTTTCAAAATCAGTTCTCTTAGCTCCCACCATAGAAATAATTCCTTTAATGAAGGTCTGCCACTTCACAGCTTCTGCTTGTTAGTCCATTATTTCTAGCCTAAGTTTTAGAGGAGAGACTAATCCAGTAGGTTTTTTAATGAGTTTCCAGAATTATCAGAGAGAGAGATAATTCTCTGAGGTTAGATAACTGAAACAGTGATTGACCTTGGTCTTCTTCTTCAATTCAGGTATAATTAATTCCTCAGCTGCTTACACGTTGGTTGCACTATGGAGATTCACATATTCCTGACCTTGGTCCAGACTTTATCTCTTTTGCATTAATTGCCTACGATTGTTGCCCACAAAGGGAACACCATCACCTCAAGTGAGGTTGATTAGTCTATGCTTACATTGCAAATTTTCCCAAAATAGACTGGAATAAATTCAAGGTTGTATGCAGGAAGGAAATTACCTTTGCTGTCTATAGAGTTGATCATATATATTTTTCATTAACTTTTTGAATGCATGATTTAATTGTTTGAAACACTCTACCAGTTTTTCATTTATACTTTATCTATAGCTACAGTTTTTGAGTTTTCTGGCATTCCTTTTTAGTAGCTTGATTATGGACCTGTGTACTAAAAAGTGGACATAAGCTATAGAAGTATTTTTCATTGAAAACAAGATAATCATTTTTATATAATTTCCACAGATACAGCACTCAATTAAAACAGCTGGACATTAACAAACTGTTGAAGAAAGATATGTTGAAATAAAATTGCTTATGTTTATATCTGATTATGATTTTGAAAAGAAAAATAACATATGTGTAATCCCTGTACAGAAAATGTAAAACAAGACCTCCCTGGTGTCGAGTGGTTAAGACTCCACACTCCCAGCGCAGGGGCCACAGTTTCAGTTCCTGGTCTGGGAAGATTCCACGTGCTGCACAGCCAAGAGAAAACGAAAGAAAAAGGGAAAACTGAAAGGGTTAAGAGTGTCGATGGAGAGAATGAGATTATTAAAAAAGGTTTAAGAGTGTCGACGGAGAGAATGAAATTATTAAAAAAAAAAAAAAGAAAATTTAAAACATAGTGATAAAAGCAAAGATAGCCAAACTCATCTGAATGTCTTCCCACCAATACGGCAATTGGTTTAAAATGATTTTCCTCAGTATTTCATCACATGAGTATGCTTTTTATAAATGGCAATAAGGCCATATGCTCAAGTTTACCACTTTATTATTTCTAATCTAAAAATTTGATATTCTTGACTTATGTGTCTTCATATTCATAATTTTAATTTCTATATTCTATCTCAATAGATGTTGGTAACATAATTAATTAGTTAATTAATTATTCCCCCATAATTAAGCTTTTTTTTTTCCCACTGTTACAACACTAAAATCAAGTTTTTGTGTACTGACAGTTTTTTATACTTTTGCATTATTTTCTTAGAAGAGAGTCCAGCATGTTTATTATGGGAATAGAAGTTATAAATAATTTTGTAACACTTGCTATATATTGTCAAATTGCTCAAGATAAAAAGTTATATATCACTATAATGCTATAAGAAAAATACCATTCCAATTTTCAGTTGCTACCATAATTCCTTTATCACATACATATTAATATGAACAATATTATCATTGTTATCTTTAACACATAAAAATGTCAAATGGTTTTGATTTGTTTCCTTTGTCATTAGATTTTCCATTTTTTAACACAGTGTTAATAGCACTTACTCTTTAACAGTTATCTATTCAGGCTCTTAACTTCCACTGTTTAAGAGCCTAAAGTTTTTCTTATAAATATTGCAAATATTACACTTACAAAATACTGTCTTTTGTTTTCATTTTACAGTAATTATGTCTCAATGTGATTTTGCATTTTTATTTATTTGTTGGGAAGATGAAAGAATTACAGATGCTTTAAACTTTTAAGGAGTCAAATGTATGTCTATGTATGTTTAAAATTTATATATCATGTTTATGAACAGTCATCCCCCTTTTCCTTTATGTACATGTTCCTTACACTGTATCTTTTTCAACGATGAAGTTGCTTCTATAGACTGATTTTTTTTAATATTTGAAATTCCATCTCTATTAAGTAATGAGAATTCTCCAGAAAAACAGAATCTAGATGTGGAGAGAGAGAAAGTGGGATGGGTTTTAAGGATTTGGCTCTTGTTACTGTGGGTAAATCTGAAATTCTCAGTACATTAGGTAGGTTGGAAATTTTGGCAAGAGTTGATATTGAAAGGGTGCAGAAAATATCACCCAAAATGTGCTTCACTGGCACAGTAATTTTGAGCTGGTTGTTTTTAAGAAGCCAGCAGAGGAAGGCTCTGAAAACCAGGCAGAAGTGACCCTTCTGTAAGGGACAAGAACACTTATAAGGGAAATCGTCTTTTTAAGGACATCTCCCTCTCTAAACCAGGAAGAGGAGGATGACAAATCTCTAGGAACTTATCAATAGAGGAGGCACGGAATTAAACCTCCGGAACAGCCAAATCCTTACTTGCTGCACTTTGCCTGGTAAACGCTCACCCCGCCGCCCACCTCCCGCCACTGCAGCGTCTTCTCTCTTTAGCTGAGGACGGTGTTTAACGAGGTGGTTTGGACCATTTGGGAGAGGTACTCGGTTTACTAGATGTCTCCCATGTATAAAAAATATACACGTGTTATTAAACTTTTGCTTGTTTCCCTCCTATGAATCTATCTGCCTGTTATTACGAGGGTTCTCTGTAATAATGGAAACTAGAATGGTAGAAGGAGAGTTATTGTTCCTCCTGTACAATGTGGCGACCTATGATGTGACTTGCCAAGACAGCATATTCCCTCAGAGCCTCCAGACCGAATCCTGGAAAACATGGGCGCTGGCAAAGGGGAACGTTTTTACCAAAGTCAGTTCTCCTGGCTCTCAGGCTGTAGTGCTCAGTTGGGAGAGGAGCGTAAAGATGTAATCTTGCCTTTTCCTTCCCAAATGCGGATCGGAAGGAGAAGACATTAGTGGCAGCGCTGCTCTAGATTTCCTCCGATCCTTTTTCTTCCAGAGCTGGTCTCCACGTCTTCCCCTTGTCTTTTGCGTTGTCCATGGTGGGATGAGGCCCACCAGCCCGCATTTCCTTCCCTCTTACTCTTGTCTTGAGAGCTCGGCTTCGTGACCACGATGAGGGCCTCTGGCTGCTGTCGTGGGCGTGCGTCTGGCCGACGGCCACGCAGGCTGTGGATCTGGGCAGTAGTGCTCTCTGTCCCAGCATGCCAGCTCTCAGGAGCATTTGTTATAAGGGGTTTCAGTCCACAGGGGGTCTTTGTTGTCCTGTCAGTGCTGGAAAAGTTCCATTCCAGAAGAACCCACCTGGTGCTGCAGATTAGTGGTACCATAACGGGAGGCGCCTCGTGTTCCAGTGGGAAACCGGAATCACTGTTTTCTCATGTTTTCACGGGAAACTGAGGGCGCTGTTTCCACGAACACTGCCCGTGTCAGCGAAGGTCTTTGCCCTTACAGGCTGAGTTCACGAGTGAACGTTCTGGATCTAGAGTGGGCGGCATCTTTGGGGATATCTCTTACAGCCACCGTTATAGCCATAAAAAGCCTTAGTGGTTTGAGTCACTACTTCAGTTAATATAGGATCCTGCTCATCAATGGCCAGATGATGGCTCTTTTGAATTGACAATAATTCTATATTAAAAAAAAATACAGAATACTCATCCTGAACAATTGCCTTATTGGTACCGATGGAAAGATTAAATAGAAAAGAAGACTCAAAGGAGCAGGGCAGCTGGCCTTAGGGACTTTCCTAACGGGATGGAGCCGGAAAGCCTTTCTTGCCTCCACTATGGTCTCCACATGCAGAGAGGAGCTAGATCAAGGGCTGCCCACAGTTGACACGGACCCCACTACAGAGATCCTGCTTGCTCCTAAGGAATGTTCTTCCTGCCCGTGATTGTCCTCTACCAAGCCAAACAGACCCTGGAATTTTCCCCCAAAGAAAAAAAAATGACTGTAATTTCCTCCTGGCCCTCCTGCAAATGATCAGAGAATGGATCACCTTAAAACCAAAGATCAGGTCTGACTGAAGAAATAGTAGAGAGCTGTTCCCCAAAGGTGGATTGATCTGAGTTTGAATTGTACAGTCAAAAAGAGGAGAGCATTTAAAGGTCTCTGTTGAATGCTTTACACAGACATTATAAAGCCATACCTCATTAAACCCTAAAGCTCTAGAACAAGAACCTTTTGATTTCCACTTCAGTTGAAAGGCTTCTCCCTTATATAAAGAAGCAAACTGAAGATAATGTAGTTGGATGGGCAAGTCAGACCCATGACATCATTAAGGTTGCAATCCAATTACGAGAGGAATTAAAGGCAACTATATTTCCTTACAAATCTTAACAAAATCAGAAATGCGGTTGGAGAAGTAAAGCCTGACTCTCCTTTTGCCAACCCCAAACCCTGGACTCTTTCTCTCAATGCTCTTACAAGTTTCAGGATGTTGGAAACAGAATGATCTCACATTTAAGAAAGGGAAGGAAACATTTAAATAGCAATTATTCTAGGCATCTGATAATTTGCAAATATACCCTGAAAACTCTGGGGAGAAAGTTTGGATACTATTTTTGTGCCTTTGTGATATAGATTTTTCTGTGCCATCTTCTTTGGGATCTAAGAGCCACTTCTTTCAAATATAAACTTCAGGGAAATGATTTTCATGAGAAAAACAAAAGAGCTTTTGGGGAACTGGGCTAATGAAAAACCTAGTATCTCTTTAACAATCATTAAGAAAAAACTTTGGCCATCTGTAAGGGTAAAGCGCCAGAAACACAATTTGAATCTGTTCTGTATAATATAAACTAGTGAGTTTTTTTTTATTAAAGTTCAAGGCTTTAGCATAGTCAACGAAGCAGAAGTAGATGTTTTTCTGGAATTCTCTTGTTTTTTTTTTTTTTTTTATGATTCAGTGGATGTTGACAGTTTGACTTCTGGTTCCTCTACTTTTTCTAAATCCAGCTTGTACATCTGAAAGTTCTTTGCCCTTGTGCCACTGAAACTCAACTTGATGGATTTTGAGTATTGCCTTGCTAGCATGTGAAATGAGCACAAATGTGCGGTGGTTTGAATATTTTTTTGGCATTGCTCTTCTTTGGGACTGGAATGAAAACTGACTTTTTCCAGTCCCGTGGCCACTGCAGAGTGAATTACAAGAAACTGATTTAAAGAGATGGGAATACCAGACCACCTTACCTGTTTCCAGAGAAACCTGTCTGTGGGTCAAGAAGCAGAGTTAGAACCTTACATGGAACAACTGATTGCTTCAAATTTGGGAAAGGAAAAAGACAAGGCTGTACATTACATACCTGTAATTATTTATTTTATACCTGGCAGTTTGTACCTCTTAATCCCCTTCATCTATTTTGCCTATAGGTTAGTAATTCTAATTAATATGTATAACTCAAACTAATAGAAATAATAAGTGAAACAGCTCTGAATACAAAGACAGTAGAATATGTTTTAGAGTAGGAAAACCTATGAGATATGGAAATGTATTTTTGTTAAGTGAAATGGAAGTAATTTTGTCCTACAGTAAAAGAAGCTGTTTCTGAGTGGGAAAGGGGTAATAAAGGAGAGTCAGTATATTGGGGGCTGGAAAGAAAGAGAGAGGGAGAGAATTTCTCCTATGTGACCAAGCTGGCAAAAACTTAATGAGTGTGTTATAAGTTTTAAAAAGAAACTTTAATATCAACACTGTACTTATGCAAAACTAAAGCTTAATTTTTTATACATGCTGAAATAACAAAGGTTTGTTGGACTATTGCTCTACTCTTGAAAAGGAATTATAAAAACTTTTTATTTAGCTTTGAAGTAATCTGTATAGAAAGCAAAATATTTCTGTTTTATTAAAATAATTTCCTGCACTTTATCAGACTTGACTATTCAAGAAAACTGAGTCTTAATATTAACAGCTAAATTTTGCTCAGGACTATTAATCTTTTGTGTTTCCCTTTGAAAACTTACTGTCATTAAATATTATTTTTGAATGATGTGTGATCCTTTTTAGTCAATGCCTAAAACTGTTGCTATTTTTGATAAACCTCCAAAATCAAATTTTAAATGAATTCTGGTTGACATTGAATTAATTTGGAGATTTTCCACAAGATTCCTAAAACATCTCAAAAGATTTGTTCTCTCTTCTTATTAAAAAAGAAGACAGGTATATTAACTAATTAGGCTTATTTGCTGTATTAAATTATATAGAAATCACTGTCAAAGGAGAGGCAATACTAAGCCTTCTTTAAGTTGTATTTTTATTGGTATATATTATGTATTCCAGAAATTGTTAGATGGAATACATAAAATTCATATATGCCCTGGTATAAAGTTATCAGTCATAATTCTATTTATTATCTTGAAATGTGTGTCACAGGCATAAGCAAATTTCTTTGTCAACTGCACTGTAATAAACTTTAATCAGATTTTAACCATGGGCATTTTTAAGTATTTTTGTCATTCATAGATACGAGTTTTTTTTATTTTTAAGATTCAGATGCTTTTGTGAAAGTGTTTCATCTTCAGAGAGATTCATAGAAAGGACTCGAACAAGTACTCTGATACAGTTTCTGAAAATCTTTAAATCATAAAATTGAGCTGAGTAAGAAATTTATAAGACTTTTATGAAAAAACTGGATTCATATAATTGGCAACAAAAGATAAAAATCAACAAGAATTAATTTCATGGAATTAATTTTTGGGATTAATATACTGATAAGGGTGACTATAATGCACATGAGTTTTAATTGAAACTATTGCTGGTTCTTTAATATTGTGTTTTTCCAGATTTAAGAAAACTTTTTCTTAAGCTATAACTTACAGCAATCTGGTAAATTTTATCTTTGTGAACTAAGATAAAACATTTAATTTTTTTCCCTGCCTGATCCCTCCAGAATTTGAAGACTTCTAGTGACTATTTACATAAGTTATTTACATAAATCCAATAAGAATTTGCCCTCTTGTAACAGGACACAGTTGGAAATGTTGGTTATATTTCCAAGGCTTTGAATGGAATGTGGTATTTGAGAATGATGTACATAGACTTAGATATAACCAGGCAGCTTTAAGGGACTCTGGTTGACTTTACAGAGCCAGGGAAAGCCTCTTGGGAAAACATCCTGATATCTTGCTCACAGGGTTCATTCTGGCCTTACCAGTTGACTAAAAAGCTCACTTCCCGGCAGCCCAGGAATGTTGAGATGCTTTGTGGAACTAAGTAAGAGAGGAATTTACCTAAATCTTTAAATAGTACAGGCAAAATCAGACGGCGGCCTTGCCCTGTCTTGGCTTCCTAGCCTTTAGCACTTTAAATTTTCAGTCTGAGATTCCTTATTCAAAGTTTCAGCAAGGCTCATTTAAAAGAGTCTAATGATTGATATATTCTATACGGACTTCCTAGATGATACTGGTGGTAAAGAACCCACCTGCAACGCAGGAGATGTAAGAGATGCATGTTCTGTCCCTCGGTCGGGAAGATCCCCTGGAGAAAGAAATGAAACCCACTCCAGTTACTCTTGCCTGGAGAATTCCATGGACAGAGGAACCTGGCGGGCTATAATCCATGGCCTATAAAAGTCGGACACAGCATGACTGAAGCCACTTAGCACATTTGGTCAATAGTTAGTCTTGCTGCAGTTACGTAAATAACCAGGTCAAGTTTATTGAAACTAGACGTAATTTGCAAACAAGTTAGTTTTACCATGATTACGTTTGGTAGAAATGAGGGTGATTTTAGAGAGAGAGAGAAAAGCAGTGTGTTTGCTCCTTGATCGATATTACATTCCAGTGCTGTTCCCGTCTCTGAAGCTTTGTTTTCTACCCATGGACTGGACTGGATCCTGAGTTCTCGTTTCCTTAAACATGCTACGGATCTTCAAACTAGCACTCCCTATTTTCTCCTGCTCTTTGGACTTGGAGTCACTAAGAACAAAAACTGTCCTTTTCCTTGAAACCTTGAAAATTGAAGGAGAATGACTCAACATAAATTTCAGAGATGTTAGCTCATTTTTAGAAAATCCTCATGCCTGTTGCTATGTGGGCCACTTAGAAAGTTTACCTGAGTGCACGATAACACCATCGGAAGCATTAAAGGATGCTCTGACCCCAACATCTGGAAACCTTTTGGACCAGCAGTTCCCAAGACTGAGATTAGGCATATAGCCTTTCCTGACAATTAACCTTTCTGTGACTTGTATTTCCATGGAAAGGCCTCTTGGGAAATTCCTCATTGCTCACACCAGACAAGTTGAAAAGCTCACCTGCAAATCCTCCTCCTGAAATGAGACACGACTGCCTAACTGGAATGACTGACTCTCAGGACTGGGAGACTGGCTCAGTGAGATATGCAGCATCTAGCTGTTTGATTCTGGATTGTGAAACACTTTATTGAAAGTTTCAAAGGTGAGAACTGAAAAGGAGCTGAATATACCACCTTAGAAAATGTCTTTGGGGCATAGTGTTTATTTTGAGCTGGTTATTTTAAAGAAACTATAAGCATAGAAAAAACCATGAAAATTGAGAACTTGCTCTTTAGAGATATTTATATATATATAGACAGAGAAGGCAATGGCAACCCACTCCAGTCCTCTTGCCTGGAAAATCCCAAGGACAGAGGAGCCTGGTAGGCTGTAGTCCATGGGGTCACAAAGAGTCGGACACTTACTGAGCGACTTCACTTTCACTTTTCACTTTCATGCATTGGAGAAGGAAATGGCAACCCACTCCAGTGTTCTTGCCTGAAGAATCCCAGGGATGGTGGAGCTTGGTGGGCTGCCGTCTGTGGGGTTGCACAGAGTTGGACACGACTGAAGCGACTTAGCAGTAGCAGCATATATATATGCAATGGAAATCTATCTTTTTAAGAGTGTCTCCCTCTATCAGGAATGGTCATTCAGTCTATCAGGAATGGAGAGTAACCAAATCCCTAGAGTTTGTATCAGTAGAGAAGGTGCTCTGTTAAGTCTGCGTGATAACCAGACCCTCATTCGCTATGCTTTACTGAGCATCTCCCATAACTGGCTACCCTCTCCTCAGCACTTTTGTCTTTAGCTGAAGATAGGATTTAAGGTGGTGGCCTGGGCCGTGTTAAAGAGTTTTCGGTTTTCTTATGTTCTCTCTCACGTGTGCAGGAGGAGTGCTTGTTACTGAACCTCTGTTTGTTTTCCCCCTTTTATCTGTCTTTTATTACGGGGGTCTTTTAGCTAAGAATCTGGAATGGTACAGGGAAAATTATTTTTCCTTCCACACAATACTGTAGTTTTGAGTCTGAAAACTAGGAAATCAGGCAGAATTTTTAGGTTACAGTCTGGAGGAAGAATGCCTGGGGGACCCTCAGGGTTTGCTCGCGAGGCCTGATTGGATGAAGCCTGTGGACATCATGGAGGATAATCTGCTTTACGCAAAGGACAGATACAGTTGTTCTCAGGGAGATGACGGCCCCAGGACAGCCCCACAGGTTGCCGCCGATCTCCCCTCTTCGCAAGGAGAAGGTCTCACAGCCGCCCTGAGCCCCCGAGAGACCCCGGGACACAGAGCAGAGCGGGAGGCCAGCCCCTGCCCATGGACACGCGCCCACCGCCTTCAGAGGGAGGAAAGAGAGGGCGCCTGACGATACTGCAGGCCCCGGGATGCGCCTCCTCCCTGAGGCTCCCCCTAACTTCTCCAGCGGGAAAACGCAGCCCCGGGGAGACCACAGGCACCCCAGGATCGTGAGTCACTTCATGCAGGGCCTGCCCTGATCTTGCTCAGTGTAATGGCAGGGCGATCGTGGGCTCAGCTGCGGGAATCCAACCGTGGTGCGCGTGGGGGAAGGGGCGTGTATCAGATAACAAGCAGCCCAGGGATCCGGGCCAGCCGGACTCATTCCTGCAGTGTTCAGTACAGTGGCCACCAGCGACTTTGTCCATCCAGACAACCGAGTGGGTGGCGCATTCTGCCCAGGGAACTCACGGAGGCGCGGAGCTGCCTGGCGGCGGTCCTCAAATAGTTCTGCTGGCCCGAGAGCCCGGCTGGCCCAAGCCTAGACCCACCCACTGTGGAGAGAGATCTACCCACCACATGGCCAGAGCCGCCGGCCAGGGCACCAGCAAGCTCTGTAGTCCAGCCACATTCAAGCTGAGATGCTGGCAGGTGAAGCTGAGCACCCAGAACGCAAAGGCATTGCCAGGTGTGGGTGGTCCCCTCACTACACTCAGGAGGAATAGTCCATAGCCAAGGCTTAAGGTAGCCCCCAGCCTCTTCCGAAGAGAAAGCCTGCTTGAGGACAATCGGCCTTTCCCTATCCTGCCCAGGCACATGAGCTGAAACGTTCCGCATTCTGACTGTGGGGATCCCATTGGACCCAAAGGACTGGTAAGAGTTTCTGGAAGCTGTATAAGCAGCAATATTCAAGCTGAGAGGTGGCCGGGCGGAGCTTGTCATCTCCAGAGTAGATCAAGGACTGGGTATAAAGGGTTTCCTTGCTATGTCCCAGCAAGTGGGTTGATTTATAGCTCAGACTGAGGGTATCTGCAACTCCTCCAGCCAGAAACTTGTTTGGGAGAGATTGGCAGAAACCTGGTGTGTCCTTTCCCCATCCAGCCAAGGCAAGGGAACAAAGACACAGCTCAAACCGTTGCAAAGTGTCTCCAAGGTCCATCTGACCAGAAGGGATGGGAAAAACAAATGAACAAAAAACAATACACCAAAAGCTATATTTAACAGCAACACTAAAGCAAAGAGGCGTGCAGGCAGAGGTGGTGGTCTGAAGAGCGAAGCCAGCGGTCCTGATCAGCCGAACATGGGGTGTGAGTCAGCCTGAGCTACGACAACACCCGAGACTCTTACTGGCTTAGAGCTGCTTCCGCCGCTGCACAGACACAGGGACACTAAGCTTTACCTGCTCGTTGCTGATGGCAGCCTTCAGCCTGCTCGACCAGAATACGTGTCGCCTGTGAGAAGGGATGAGCCCGTCCCACCACCCTGCTTAAAGTGACACTTGGGAGGAGAGCTCAGCCCGTGGCTTCCCCGCTTGCAGAGCAGAACCAGTGACTTTGCCTGACCAGGGAGTTCAGGGCACACTCTTGCCTGATTCAGCGGCTCAAACACAAGCCGTATAGGCCCCCGATCCCATTCTTCCACCCTGCCAAGGCAGGGAAACTAACTCACGGCTCAGTCGAGGGCTCCCCAGGAGAGCACACCGCCCCAGCCACACGGCACACTGACCAGGGAGGGGCCCGTCCTACAGCGTCACTCGTCCAGGGGGCCAAGCCAGCAGTCCTGGTCGGCTGTCCTCAGCCAGTACACCCTGGCCATCCCAGGCCTCGGGTCAGACAGTTGCCTCACCCCAAAGAGGCCGTAGTGGGAGCCCCCGCTTGCCCAGAAAGCCAAACTGCACTGAACTTTCCCAACCGACACGAGGAATCAGAGCCACAGAAAATCAGACCACTACGGCACCGCTGAAGAAAACCAGCAAAGGGCCGATAACTGATTCTAAAGGTAAAAATTTCTATACACTATCAGGCAAAGAATTCAGAATAATCTTCTGAGAAAGTTTAGAAAACTGCAAGAATACAGATGCAGGCCGCTGGATGACACTGGGAGTATAATGCATGAACAAGCTGAGAAGTTCAGGAAAGAAATGAAAACCACTAAAATGGCCCAAAGAGGAGAAAAGCACGGTGACTGAACTGAAGAATTCAACAGAGATTTTCAAAGCAGACTTCACTGTGCGAAGAAACGGGGACGTGGGCGACAGGACAGCGGGAATTATGAGGTCAGAAGAGCAAAGGCTAAGTGAGGAAAGCTTGCAGGGCTCCGTGAGAAGAAGTAACACCTGCCTCCTGGGAGTTCCAAAGGGAGAGAAAAATAGAGCATATTGAAAGTAACGATGGTGAAAACTTCCAAACCTGGGGAGAGAGGTGGACATTCAGCCCACGCAGCTCAGAAGACAGCACATAGATTTAATCACAATAAGCCTGCACTGAGACACACCGTAATTAAGTTGCAATAGTCTAAGAAAGTAAGAAATATCTTTCTCCATTCCATCACTCTATGTGTGCTTTTAAGACCAAAGTGAGTTTTTTCTAGCAGCACATCATTGATTGTTATGTTTTTATCCCTTCAGCCACCTGTGCCTTTTGATTAGAAAATTTTAACCATTTATGTGAAAATAATTATTGATAGGTAAAAATTTAGTATCATTATTCACCTGTATGTGAATTCTAAACAGAAGCAAACAAAAACTCCCCTTCAAATTAATAGAAAAAGAGATCAGATTGCAGGCAGGTTTGGGGGAAGAGGAATTTGAAGGCAATTATTTAAAAGGTACAGACTTTCAGTTATAAGAAAAATAAGTACTAGGGATATAATGTACAACACTGAATATAGTTAACACTGCTGTATGATATATAAGAAAAAGCTTAATATTTTATCTATATGAGATGATGAAAGTGAAAGTGTTAGTCACTCAATGTGTCTGACTCTTTGTGATTCCCTTGACTGTAGCCCACCCGGCTCCCCTGTCCATGGAATTCTCTAGGCAAGAATACCAGAGGGGGTTGCCATTCCCTGCTCCAGGGCATCTTTCTGACCCAGAGACTGAACCCGGGTTTCCTGCACTGCAGGCAGATTCTTTACCATCTGAGCCGGCAGGGAAGCCCGCCTACTCTGGTCATCATTTCACAGTGTATGTAAATCAAACCTCTAAGTGTTATACCTTAGGCTATATGATAATGTTTGGTCATTATATCCTAATAAAACTGCAAAAAATGTGTTAAATATTAACCAACTGACGTTTCCATCTGTATATACAACAGCCTGCCAATTGCAGTGTTTCTGGTGGAAGATGTTCCCTTATAACTGTGGTCTAGGATGGAGCCATGCCAAGCTGTGGTACACTTTGCTGGCAAACGGAAGACCATCCGTCTACATCTAGCGGATTTCACAGAAGTATTTGTTGTAACCAAGGCAACCACCAATGGTGGTGTGTGGCTGGAGTACTGGCACTCTGAAGAAAGTAATAGAAGACTAGCTTTCCCATTAAATCTAGCATCCTCCAGGTATGCATGCAGCGACAGAAAAACATTTCCTTTTCCATTTCCTTTACGCTGGAATGGGCAACCTCTCTAGTTAAAGTCCTATCATGCCATCTTAGAGTGCGGAGGCAAAACTTGAGTGATCATTAGAAATACTCGGGCAATGTTTCTGAAACTATAGGCTAGTATTAACCATTATGAGAAATTCTTATTCACAGGCTCTACAGTGGAGGTGACAACACACACAGTTTAAGAAAAACGTTCTCCCGGTGACTCTGATCATCAGCCAGATTTTAGCAGCACTGATGTAGGAGCTACAAGAAGCAATTGATCAGACAAATAATACCAGATGCCTAATTTGGGAAGGCTCACAGCCTTGAAAACTGCTACCCAAGGGCCTCTGCTGGCTCCTCCTGCTGCCACTGACCTCCCAGATTGTCAGACTGGACAGGGAGAGACCCATGCCTAATTAGTCTTTGACTACCTTCCAAAGCAGATGACCACAATCCCGGCTCCCCCCAGCAGGCTATTTGTTCACTTCATTCATCCAGTATGTGACTAAGACTTAAGCATTTCTGTGGGGGACCTCTGGGCAAGGAAAAAATTGGCAGCAAACTACAAAATTAATTCTCCTTGAGCTGTACAGCTCCTTGCCTGGGACATTTCACCCTTTGTCAGCCAGCTGAGATGATATTGATATTCCCCTTTTTTGGCAATGAAAATCCAGAAGGAAGGGAAGTTTTTCCTTTCCTTTTTGCAAGATCCTCCCCTTTGCATGATTTTGTCCTCCCAAGTGAGGGTGGGCTGTCCTGACTGTGCATGGAAACCCCCAACATCCTGCCAATTGCATGTAGTTTTAGGACCTTTCAGTCACTGAAAGTGTAGCATTTACAGGTTCTACTGGCAGAGACAGTCCTCTGGGATGTTTAGGATGGATGTACGTGTGCAGTCTCTGCAGCTGGACCTAACCAGATGTAAGAAAGAATATTCCCTCCCCTTGTGCAGAGTGGAGTCTCAGCGTGAGGTCAAACATGTAGCAAGGTGTAACTTTCTTCAGGTGTCCCTTCTCTCAGTTCAGTTCAGTTGCTCAGTCGTGTCCGACTCTTTGCGACCCCATGAATTGCAGCATGCCAGGCCTCCCTGTCCATCACCAACTCCCGGAGTTCACTCAGACTCACGTCCGTCGAGTCCGTGATGCCATCCAGCCATCTCATCCTCGGTCGTCCCCTTCTCCTCCTGCCCCCAATCCCTCTCAGCATCAGAGTCTTTTCCAATGAGTCAACTCTTCTCATGAGGTGGCCAAAGTACTGGAGTCTCAGCTTTAGCATCATTCCTTCCAAAGAAATCCCAGGGCTGATCTCCTTCAGAATGGACTGGTTGGATCTCCTTGCAGTCCAAGGGACTCTCAAGAGTCTTCTCCAACACCACAGTCCTTTCTCTACTGCCCTATATATCCAGGATTCCGTGTTGTAAGATTATCTCTACTGCCCTATATATTCAGGATTCCGTGTTGTAAGATTATATCCACCATGCCTCTAATTCCTTCTGGGCTAATTATATCTTGGCAGGAGACCTTTATCAACCATTTGTAAATCTCACCTACAGACCTCAAGTCCTATTCTCTGAACCTGATGTTCAACAGTGCGCCACTATGAGGGATGTGATCAGGGATAAAGCTAGGTGCTCAGTATTGTTAGCTGCCAGTGGGTGGGTGATTTAGCCCTTCTGGCATAGTGCAAGGCTCAGAGAAGCATTCGATAAATGTTTCCTGAATGAAGGAACATGTTTGCATCCAGACCAAGTCCTCTGGAAGCAATCCTTCAATCACAGAGTGACTGGTTATTCTGGATATTTTCATCTGGCTCTAATTCAAGTATGACTTCTCATCCTGCTTATGCTTGAGGTAGCCTCAAGAATTGTACTTGGAACAGAAACAGTGAATTTTCAGTAAAGGGGCAGGATTGAGCCAAATTTAATCTCCATGGGCTACAGCCTTCCTGAGAAGAAACCACCCCCGGAATAAAAATAGGGGTTGAAAAAGGTCAAGAAAGGACAGCAGAATAAGTCCCAAAATATCAGAATCGGGGTGATTTTTCAGCATAACTTTGGAGAACTTTCCACACACTTCAACCTCAAGAAGGTACTGAGAGAACCCAGGAGAAAAATATGTTTAGTGGCTTAAAAACAATTAAAAACAAAGAAATTCTAGACTTGTTCTTTTCAAAATAATAATTTTCAAGCACTCAGCTACTTAAGAACTCATTTTTGCTTCCCTGAGATCAGGCTCACACAAACTACCCAACTCTGTCTCCACGACTTACTAACAGAGGAACATTCTCTGCAGAGCACTCTTCTTAACTTGTGTGCTGTGCTGGCCTTAGTCACTCAGTCGTGTCTGACTCTATGCAACCTCATGGACAGCAGCCCACCAGGCTCCTCTATCCATGGGATTCTCCAGGCAACAGTACTGGAGTGGGTTGCCATGCCCTCATATGGGGGATCTTCCCAACCCAGGGATTGAACCCAAATCTCCCACGTTGTAGGCAGATTCTTTACAGTTTGAGCCTCCAGGGAAGCCCAAGAATACTGCAGTGGGTAGCCTGTCCCTTCCCCAGGGGATCTTCCCGACCCAGAAACCAGCCCGGGGTCTTGAGCTGAGCCTCCAGGGAAGCCCAAGAATACTGCAGTGGGTAGCCTGTCCCTTCCCCAGGGGATCTTCCTGACCCAGAAACCAGACTGGGGTCTCGAGCTGAGCCTCCAGGGAAGCCCCTTCTTTAACCCAGTGAGCGCATCTATTTAGTGAAACTCTCCTTCCTCACCAGTTCCCTCTCCACTCATCCAAAGTTCATTGGCCCTCCAAAATCCCAGCCATATTCTTTTTGTTTCAAACTATTTAAGGTTTACTTTGGACTGTGCCACAGGGCATGTGGGATCTTAGTTCCCCAACCAAAATTTAAACCTGTGCCCCCTGCATTGTGAACAGGGAATCTTGGCCACTGGACCACAAGGGAAGCGCCTCTATTCTGATTTAAAACAGCCATTCTAATGACTCTGGCCCTTTCCCTATTATTTTTTTCACCTCTTGTACTTTCTATCTTCACCACTTAAGACTATTCCTTGTTTTAAAACTATTTTAAATGTATTGTAAATTGTCAAGGAAGTTAAGCTATTTGAGGGCAGGATTCCTGTCTTCAGTATTATCACAGATAATAAGGAACAGAATCAGATTTCTTGAATTGGGTAGCATCAAACTGATCATTGCCACCCCTAAACCTCATAGTTAGTCAAAATCATTACAAACCCATGGGTGAGGGTCATTCAGGGAGCAGGGCAGAGGATCACCTTCTGTTCTCCACATCTCTGCTTTTGAATCTGTGTTAGCAAATGTTTCTCTGAGATTCCATGGCCCCAGAGGAAAATCATGCACGAGTAAATTTTCCAGCTTCAGGCCTGTGTGGTTTGCATTGGTTGTGACACTAAGCCAAGCTATTTACTTTGTTTTATATCGATGAGGGGAAATTTGAACACTCAGAAATTAACTGAGAAGTCTTGTGTGAACAAATAAAAGTGTGTGTAATTATTCAATCTACACGGCCAAGTGCTACCTACTGGCCTGTTTTTCCTAGAAGATATAATCTCTATCAAGTGAACAGCACACATCCTTTTAACTATTAGTGTTAGTGTTACTTGCTCAGTTGTGTCTGACTCTTTGCGACCCCATGGATTGTAGCCATGGGATTTCCCAGCCAAGAATACCGAAGTGGATTACTATTTCCTTCTCCAAGGGATCTTCCCGACCCAGGGATTGAACCTTCGTCTCTCACATCTCCTGCATTGGCAGTTGGGTTCTTTACCGCTAGTGCGGCCTGGGCAACCTTACCACAAGCTAATCCTTACAGAAAATTTGGATAGAAAAAAAAAAAATAGCTAGTGTACATAACCACTTTGTCAGATATTGTCTTACATTTACACCCATCTGCAAATTTACTATCCTCCATTACCTTTTTCACATTGTTTCAAATCTTCTTCCAAAGCAACTGCCTGATCTCAAGGTTCCCATGCACTCTGTTCCCCCAGCCCCGCCCCCAGCAGACACTCAGTGAAAAGGCTGAATAGAATTGTCTTGAAACGTGTCACTATAATTCCGGGTTCTAAGGATAAGGAGTCAAGGTAACTCTCGCAGTTTGCTTTTCACACTAGTTTTAGTTTACCCTCTTCACTTCAATCTAACAGCTGAGTGCGATGCTTATCATCTTCCTGGTGTATGCCAAGACATCTTGGCAGAAACTTAGGTTAAATTCTGTCTTTGAATAATTGTTGAGAGGATACCCAAATGCTAGAACGCTCAGTGACTTCCAAAGACAGAGTAAGCGATCAGTGCAGGGCAGCTATCGCTCTTACTTTATTCGAGGAAGCTGAAGTGGGAGTCCCTGAGAAGCCACAAGGACTGTTGTTGCTTTGGGAAAGGTACTGGCTTTTCTGGGCACCAATTTACTTATCCATGATATAAAGCCATGATGTTGGAGGGTAGATTGAACAAGATAATTTTCAAGGTCCCTTCCGAACTTCACATTTATGCTTTCATAGGAAGAAAGGCATGTTAAGAAATGTCTGTGTCTTAACTTTTTACATCAAGTTGGAAAAAGTAGAAAAAGATATTAGAAAGAGAACTTTTACAGAGAGTATATTTTCCTGGTTGATTTAATTGCTTGGTTTAAGCACTCAAGCTGTGAAAAGCAAGAATTTGATGAATTCATCAACATTTGCAAAGAGTTGTTGGTTTTTCAGGGCAATTGCATAAACCTAGAGCTCTTGCACTTTCAGGGAGCAATTGCAATAACTTCCAAACCCAATGACCTGCTTTATCAGGTTGAAATTGATCCTCTTTCCTTTAAAACATGATTACTGAATGAAATTTACACTGAGTCTTATTTCTTAGAACATGCATTTTTCATTCATTATGCATTAAGTTATTATTTTATTCACCGACAGTGGTGGGCCGCCAAGTTCCGTGTGCTAAGAGAACTGCAAAACTGAATGAAATCTCCTTTTAATCATCTGCAATATTAATGAAGCCACGAACCCCACATCGGGAGACACAATTATGCAGAAAGTTATGAATCCCCTATTGGCCTTTTATAGTCTCTACGTGATTACTCGGAAGAGGAATGCTGAAAATAACGTGAATTGAACATACTGTTTTTTTTTTTTACAATCCCTGTGTTATATCCAAGAATATAGGGTGGACTGAAATATAATAAGCAATCCGTGTTGAAGTAATGTGTTGGAGTGAAAAGAACAAAAACATTAAAGGATGTTACAGAAGTCACCCATGTGTCATCTAGCCACATCTCCATTCAATCATTTATCCATTTATTTATTCAAAAATACTTATTGAATACCTATTATGTGACAAATACTGTGTTGAGGAAGAAAATTGACAAGAACTCACATTTTCCAGTGGGATGATGGGAGCATTAAAGATGGAGAAACCTTCTCTTATTGATGATAGATTGAAATGTATGGGTACCAGAAGTCAAGGATGTTGTCTTGGATGAAGGAGCATTTCTGAGATCTGTAGTATGAGTAGGAATATTCAGGTAAAGAGCAGAGTGAGCAGTGAAGCAAACAAGGATTGTGCCCCTCAAAAAAAACAGCAAGAACCAAGGTCAAGAACAAAGAGGAACCAGAAAATGGAATTAATTTAGTTTTACAGAAATGGTGACCTCCAAAGAGGGAAGGGAATGTTAAGAAACAGGCTTGTAAATGTAAGCAGAGAAAATCATACAGGGTCCAGCAGGGGCTGTAGGAAGGAAAATGATGTGACTGGATTTGCATGTTAAGGCGATCACTCCAACTGCAGCATAGAAAAGAAAATGAACCCAATGAGGAGGCAAGCTCAGAGCCTTGAACATGCGATGGTGAACATCCACCACAAGGACCCAAACATGCGGTGATGAACGTTTGCACAGGAAAACATCTGCGGTTTCCGGAAAGAGGCAGTTTTGAGTTTCTTAGTATGCGGAGTGGACATGACTTGCTGCCTGAATTCTGGGATAAAAGGGAGCTCTGGTGAGTTTCTTGCTGGATTATGGTGCCACTTGTTGGTCAAGATGGAGTAAGAGTCGGGGATGAAGAGAGTTATGGAGCAGGAATAGGATGGCTTCTGTGTTCAGAATTCTGAATTTCATGTGCGTGCAATATATCCACCTAAGGTTCCCCACTGGGCAGTTTGTTTGGTTTCATTCCAAAGTTTAGGGAAGACAGAGGAAGTGATATTTGAGAATCATTGTTATAAAAATAATAATTGATGACAGGGAGATCCAGGGAGAGTATGAAATCATCCGTAAGAATGATCACGGACCTCGAAGGGGGAAGGGACTGAGCAAGGGCTTTGAGTAACGTTAGTATTTAATAACATTCAAGAGTAAGAATAGTCTAGGAAGGAGATCCGGCCTGAGTGGTCAGAGATGGAGAAAACATTTCTGCGTTGAGTGTTGCTGGAAGGTTCGGCTTGTCCTTCACCTGTTTGCACTCAGCTCTTTCCTGTGCTGTGCTCAGCTGTGCGCTGCAGGGAGGGGGATCATGCGAAGCTGCCTCTCCAGACCGGCTTCCACCTTGATTTGAGCAAGGAGAGAGGCTCGCTGGAAACTGGAAGGTGTGAGAACGGAGAAGCTGTTGCTCTTCTGTCTCCAGCAGTAGCGACACGCCTGTCTGAGGGGCGTGGGGGCTCTCCCAATGGCGAAGATTCCCAGGCAGTGACTTTTTTTTTTTGACTGCTCCAGGTGGAGAAGGCAATGGCACCCCACTCCAGTACTCTTGCCTGGAAAATCCCATGGATGGAGGAGCCTGGTAGGATGCAGTCCATGGGGTCGCTAAGGGTCGGACACGACTGAGCGACTTCACTTTCACTTTTCACTTTCTTGCATTGGAGAAGGAAATGGCAACCCACACTCCAGTGTTCTTGCCTGGAGAATCCCAGGGGCGGGGGAGCCTGGTGGGCTGCTCTCTATGGGATTGCACAGAGTTGGACATGACTGAAGCGATTTAGCAGCAGCAGCAGGCATCTTAGTTCCCCCACCAAGGATCGATCCCTCTACCCCTGCAGTGGAAGCAGTCTTCACCGCTGGACCAGCAGGGAAGTCCCTCCCAGACTGTGATTCTACCGGCAGCAGCGTTCACAGCTACTGGTGTCAGCTGCCAGTGGGCCCCTGAACTACTCCTGTTTATTATGCTCCTCTCGGGATGGGTAAAGTTTCTGGAGTTGTGTCCTATGCCTCCTGTTCTTGCTACCTTACCTCTTCAGACACCCACAGCCTCTCCATCACCTGTCTCTGAATAATTACCTAACTTCACCTTGTGCCATTCTAGTCCCCCTTTTAAAAGTAATACTTCAAGCAGATTTGAGGTTATGTTGATTCTTCCACTTTGGCGATGGTTAGCTTGTACTGAATCCCCTCCGTTTGAAACACCTAGCATGGTTCTTGTGTTTCTGGTTGGACCGTAGTTGACTCAGAGCTACTTCTGAAGGGGTAAGACTGCTATTGTAGGTGGCGACAAGGAGCTCTCTGGGGCTTTGGCAAGAATCATTTCAGTATGAAAACGAGGCCATGGCTGAAGATGTTGAGTGATGACTCATTCCAGAAAACAGGGATAGCTATTTCCTATAAATCTGGTCAAGAAAGAGGTAAGAGAAAGCAAGTAGAACAGAGTCCTAGCCTTGTGTTATCAGATGCGATGGCCATAGTCGTGTGTAGCTATTGGTCACTTGAACTGTAATTTTCTAAGTTGATATGTGTTGTAAGTGTGAAAAAAAAGAAGCACTGGATTCTCTCATTAATATTTTTCTGTGGATTATATGTTGACATAGAAATATAATAGGGTCAATAAAAGTACTGTTAAAATTAATTTAATCTATTTCTTTTAAATTTTGCTGAAGGTAGTTATCAGAACATTAAAAATTACCCATGTGGCCTAGACAGTGCTCTGTTAGACTAATGTTGAAATACCCAATAGCATCATAAGTCCTCTTTATGTATTGCAACTTACACGGTACCTGGCTTAAAGAGTTAGGACCAAAAAAATGTAATATGTACATGATGCAATCTTGCATCAAAAGACACAGAGGCAAGTCAGAAAAATGATGATTATTCCTGTACTCATATTTAAATAATATATAATACTGTATGCTCAGAAGGCTCTTGTGAACAAATGGGATTTGTAGGCTGTGTTCAAGGCAGAATTGAGAAAGAAGAGAAAGAAAGCACAATCAATTGGAGGACTTCACCAGGATTTCTGGGAAAATGGGGATGGGTGTCTGAATTAGGGCTCTGTAGGTAGGATAGAGCATGGGGTATACAGGACATTATGAAAACAGAGTTGTCAGGATTTGAATAATGATTAATATAGAGGTGCAGGGAGAAGCCACTCTGCATATCAGATGTGAAGAGTGCTATGCACTTAGACTGAGCACTTAGGTTTCAGAAAGGAAACATTATTCCCTTTTAGAAGGTGTTTGGTTATATTGCTGGTTTGCCCAGGACAAGAGAGAGCACTGAATGTTCTGATGGGGTAGCCAACTCTCCTGACAGCAGGCATTCTCCTGAATCCACAACTGGCTAGTCTAATTGCCATCAAGTCCGATGCAACCATCTCAGTTCTCCCCCACAGCCAAATGTCTAATCTTCACATCAGTTTCTAACACATCATCACTCTCAAAGGAGGCTGAACAGCTGCACACAGCAGAAACTGCCCTGGAGGTGGAGGTAGCAGACAAGGGTTCAAGGCCTGGCTCCGTCAAAACCAGCTATGAAAGTGACATTACCCAGTGGAACATCAATTTCTTCACCCATAAAATAAAGATGAAAATATCTGCCACCTAAGTGCTCTAAAGCTATACAAGGCCACGTGAGTGAATGTACTTTATAAAAATGGAAGCTTTGCCTAAATACACATAGAGTGCATTTTTCATGGCTTCCGTTCCAAATTTACACACAGGCTTTATTTGGCGGAAATATGAGTTATTTCCAGAAGTGAACTTTAAATGATTAACCTCCTGTACTGTGAAAAAAAGAAACTCTGAGCTAAAGGATCTATTAATAGGGCTTCCAGCACTCACCCCCATCCCCAGTAAATATGTGTTGCCATGTGTGATAGTGTCACAGGGGTGAGTGGGTGTGCTTCAGAGTGGAGTGTAGACAGAAAGCATCACAGCTTAAAACAGCTACACTTGTCTGCTTTGCAGAAAGGGTTTCTACAATTAACCCTACTCATCTGTTTATAGACCCAAAATAGTACAAGCACACAGTTGTGTTCATTAATTTTTGATAAGCAAAAAGTCTCACAAATATTTCATTTCCAAGCATATGTTATCTGCATTTGGCTTCAGTGGCAGGCATATGCTTTGACATATGAAATTCCATCTTGTACCGAACACATATGACTCAGCGTCTCAAACAATAAGTGAACCACACGTGGGCATCTCATTGGCAGAGAGCTGGGGCTCGTTTGTATTTAGAGTTCTTTGAATAAAACTTTAAGCAGGGGAACCATTAAAATCTCTAAATCTGGGACACTGATTTTATGAATGTATGTTACCTATCCATTCTGAAAAAAGTAGGAAAAACCCTGGAAAGAGCAGATTGGCTGTCTATAAGTATACTTTGTTTGTGAATTTCTTTCCCCAACAACTTGCATTTAATCCTCAACTCCACATTTGTCCTAAAATAATCTGATACACTAGGCCTTTTCTGGAAACATAACAGAGACAGCCATTGTTTTGTTTTAAGCAATCCAAGCAAGTTGAGTGCCTTTTATGCATTTAGCACAACTCTTGGTACAATGTTTTTTAGAAGTAGCAAAAGATGCAAATAGCAACCCGGCAGTTGGAAAGCCAAGATTTACACATAAAATAATTAACAAGCCTGTACTGTCTCTGTATACAAAATTCTATATTATCCAGTGAAAACTAGTAGGTTTACCATCAATCACTGCAGGCTGTGAACCCTAGAATACCTGAGGAGTTAAAGGAGATAAGATAGGATACAATGAGGAGATGATCACCGAACTGAGTACAAACCACAGGCAAGTGAAGAACTTCCGAAGAGAGGCGTAAGGTGTGCTGGTTCCAATCACCTCACAAGCCAGCATGTGAAGGCTGGATCAGCATTTGGGCCAGTCGCAAGGGGACTGATCTTACCAGGGCAATCACACCTGGGGTGGAACTGGTCAAAGTTAAAGTTATCTAGAGACCTCCTCCACAGCCTTGTCTAACTCAATGAAACCAAGCCACGCCTGCGGGGCAACCCAAGACGGGCGGGTCATGGTGGAGAGGTCTGACAGAACGTGGTCCACTGGAGAAGGGAAGGGCAAGCCACTTCAGTATTCTTGCCTTGAGAACCCCATGAACAGTATGAAAAGGCAAAATGATAGGATAATGAAAGAGGAACTCCCCAGGTCAGTAGGTGCCCAATGTGCTACTGGAGATCAGTGGAGAAATAACTCCAGAAAGAATGAAGGGATGAAGCCAAAGCAAACACAATACCCAGCTGTGGATGTGACTGGTGATAAAAGCAAGATCCGATGCTGTAAAGAGCAATATTGCATAGGAACCTGGAATGTCAGGTCCATGAATCAAGGCAAATTGGAAGTGGTCAAACAAGAGATGGCAAGGGTGAACATCGACATTCTAGGAATCGGCGAACTAAAATGGACTGAAATGGGTGAATTTAACTCAGATGACCATTATATCTACTACTGCAGACAGGAATCCCTCAGAATAAATGGAGTAGCCATCATGGTCAACAAAAGAGTCCGAAATGCAGTACTTGGATGCAATCTCAAAAATGACAGACTGATCTCTGTTTGTCTCCAAGGCAAACCATTCAATATCACAGTTATCCAAGTCTATGCCCCAACCAGTAACACTTAAGAAGCTGAAGTTTAATGGTTTTATGAAGACCTTTTAGAGGTTTTACAAGACCTTTTAGAACTAACACCCAAAAAGGATGTCCTTTTCATTATAGGGGACTGAAATGCTAAAGTAGGAAGTCAAGAAACACCTGGAGTAACAGGCAAATTTGGCCTTGGAATGCAGACTGAAGCAAGGCAAAGGCTAATAGAGTTTTGCCAAGAAAATGCGCTGGTCATAGCAAATACCCTCTTCCAACAACACAAGAGAAGACTCTACACATGGACATCACCAGATGGTCAACACTGAAATCAGATTGATTATATTCTTTGCAGCCAAAGATGGAGAAGCTCTATACAGTCAACAAAAACAAGACCAGGAGCTGACTGTGGCTCAGATCATGAACTCCTTATTACCAAATTCAGACTTAAATTGAAGAAAGTAGGGAAAACCGCTAGACCATTCAGGTATGACCTAAATNAGGTGGCCAAAGTACTGGAGTTTCAGCTTTAGCATCATTCCTTCCAAGGAAATTCCAGGGTTGATCTCCTTCAGAATGGACTGGTTGGATCTCCTTGCAGTCCAAGGGACTCTCAAGAGTCTTCTCTAACACTACAGTTCAAAAGCATCAGTTCTTCAGTGCTCAGCCTTCTTCACAGTCCAACTCTCACTTTCATACATGACCACAGGAAAAACCATAGCCTTGACTAGATGGACCTTAGTCGGCAAAGTAATGTCTCTGCTTTTGAATGTACTATCTAGGTTGGTCACAACTTTTCTTCCAAGGAGTAAGCGTCTTTTAATTTCATGGCTGCAGTCAGCATCTGCAGTGATTTTGGAGCCCCCCAAAATAAAGTTTGACACTGTTTCCACTGTTTCCCCATCTATTTCCCGTGAAGTGATGGGACCGGATGCCATGATCTTCATTTTCTGAATGTTGAGCTTTAAGCCAACTTTTTCTATCTCCTCTTTCACTTTCATCAAGAGACTTTTTAGCTTCTCTTCACTTTCTACCATAAGGGTGGTGTCATCTGCATATCTGAGGTGATTGATATTTCTCCCGGCAATCTTGATTCCAGCTTGTGTTTCTTCCAGTCCGGTGTTTCTCATGATGTACTCTGCATATAAGTTAAATAAACAGGGTGACAATATACAGCCTTGACGTACTCCTTTTCCTATTCGGAACCAGTCTGTTGTTCCATGTCCAGTTCTAACTGTTGCTTCCTGACATATAAGTTAAATAAGCAGGGTGACAATATACAGCCTTGATGTACTCCTTTTCCTATTTGGATCCAGTCTGTGTTCCATGTCCAGTTCTAATGGTTGCTTCCTGTTAATGAGATGTGATCAAAATCTATTCCCCATATGAAGGACAGCAAGCACCAACTATGTGCAAATGTCACTTGACACACACAGAACACACACACATACACACAGGACCAACGTAGGGGTTATAATTAGTTTGCCAAGTGGAGGACACACTGCTACCAATGAGATTCTCATTATAGACCCAGTGATGATGACTTCAAATGCCTCATTCTGACCAAAATATACTTCTCATCAGTTAGGTACTGTCTGAAAGTTCATAATTAGAGACCTGTGCTTTCTTGGTTAAAGATTTGGCCTTCATTAAAAAATATCTGAAAGGGGGGTGGGATGTGTGTGATCCCTAATAAGCTCTAGCTGATTGTTGATGAGTTTGTGTGATTTTCTAGAGAGCTGTTTCTGACACAAAATTGAAGGTGAAGAAAGCTTAGGATTATGAGTCTTTAAGGAAGAGGTTTTTGTTTGTTTTGATTTTTTGTTTCTGTACCCAGAGGTGGGTACAGAAAGAGAAGTTTAGAGACTATAAAGGAAAGCTCACCTGACTTTGTGATTTGGCCTCTGTGATGTGGTTAGAATTATTTGAAAAATAAAGCACTGGTTTTGGACAGGAAATTGGGACAAGGTAAAACGAGCCTTAAGCCTGTCTGTGGATTAAATTGGTTGGAGAGATGGGCCTTACCAAAGTTTTGGAGGAAAAAAATATTATTTCAGAACTTCTCTCACTTCTATCAGCCCTCCTCTTCTTCCAACTTGTACGAGCCTGACTCTTGGCCCTTTCAGCTTCACCTGCGCTGTGCTTAGTCACTCACTTGTGTCTGACTCTTTGTAACCACATGGACTGTGGCCCTCCAGGCTCCTCTGTCCATGAGGATTCTCCAGGCAGGAATACTAGAGTGGGTTGCCATGCCCTCTTTCAGGTGATCTTCCCAACCCAGGGATCAAACCCAGGTCAGGTTCATCCATCTCTTAGCCAACTTTTTCTCTTCCTCATTCCCTTTCTAAATTATACATATCTTATATTTCTTTATGTTTATCTCCTATAACATTTATGAAGGCTCTTCCACGTGTCTGCCTCTTTGTGAGACTCTTCCATTGTATGATTTAACTCTCACAACAACCCTGTGATTATCCTCAAGCCCATTTTGCAGATGAAGAGACTGAGAATCTGAGATTTGTGAGTTGCTGCAAGCCAGGTTCTCCATTTGGTTTAAAGACACAAAAGGTAGTAAACCTAGGGCCCATCCTTCATGTGCCTGGAGGGAGACAGATGTCCACAAAGACAGGGATATGTTGGGAGAAGAGCTGCAAGAAATCTCAAGACAAGGTGCTATAGGATTTTTTGGCTAATCCCCATTAGGCTGTGATCTGGTAGTAACTTGAGACCCTACTCTGTCTGACTTTTTGGCATTCTAATAGAACATACTTGAAGTTCTCTGCAACATGGAATTTCAGGTACTCAATAAACTCATGAGTCATATTTAGTTTTCTGGTAGTGGTGCTGGCTCAGTTGCTAAATCATGTCTAACTCTTGCGATCCCATGGACAATAGCCTGCCAGGCTTCTCTGTCCATAGAATTTCTCAGACAAGATTACTGGAGTGGATGGCCATTTCCTTCTCCAGGGGATTTTCCTGACCCAGGTCTCTTGCATTATTCTGAGCTAGAATCAAATAGCTCTGGGGGAGGCTGTTTCCTCCCAGGTGGAATGAGGAACTTTTTGGTTAGACCTGCTCCACATGGGTTTTAGGAGTACCTTAACTGAGATTTTCACAAAAAGGCATGCCAGACACAAGGATCTGTATGCAGGTAGCTTATTTTCAGAAATGATCTTAGCATAAAGAAGTGAAAACAGGAAAGAATAGAAAACTAATCCAAGGTTGGGTTATTGGGCTGTTTACCCTAATGGGTAATTGACGATCAAATTTCTCTGAGGCTCTCTGAGATACTATGAAGACCGAACCTCCAGAAACAGAAGAGAGGAGCATTTATCCACTGGCTCCCAGGACATGTTAACTCCTTTACACTTGCAGGTTTGCACATGCACCAGAATGGCTGAGTGGATTCCCAAAGGCGTTCCACATGTGGCGGCAGAGACATCCCAGCACAGAAAGAAGGGTGTGTGTATTGGTGCAGCTGAGAAACAGTTGCCTGGCTACAGCTGCGGCTGCCCACTTCCAGAGCAACAGTAGAGGCTGAAAGCATAGGCTGAGCGATATGAAATGAGGCATAAAAACTGTCCAACACACAGAGCTTGGTGATGGCACCTGAACTTAGGGCCTGGTAAAAACTGTTCAGGGTGGAGGGTAGAGGACACCACGGCTGCAAGGCCAGGCCCATATTATATGACTAGTAATGTGCTAAAAAGCTTAGAAAGGATTTTTGTTCCATTTACTTGCTATTTATTCTGAAAGTTCATCCTTGGTCCCTTACCTCATTGCTGTGCTTTGAGTTAAGGCATCTTGTCTGGATTACAAGATAAAAACATAGTGCTTGGAGGGGCGGCAGATCAAGTTATTGACATCAACCAGTTCGTGAGACTAATTGGTCTTTCTCAGCCCATGTGATCACGTCATCTATTTTCCTGTTCAAAATGGTCCACGGATTCACACTATATACACATTTTCTGTCATGACATTCAAGTCTCTCCCTAGTATAATTTTGGGGTGCTCTTCTGGGTCTGATGTCCAGTTATGTTATTTATTTGTGCTTTGCATTTCAGTTAAATGACCAGGTGGGCTTCTTTTGGATAAGGTATAGGCCCTCTTCAACTGTGGAGATTATTTCATATTCCACCACCAGCTGAACTTTTCCTAAGTCCCCACCACGTTCCAATGTGTTTTATTCCACATTCCACCACCAACCAATTCTGTAATTGACTGGGTCTCAATTTTCCTGTCTGGAAGACAGGTAGGAGAATTAGATCAGTGTATCCCAAACCTGGCCAAATATTCAGATCACCAGGGGATATTTATAAGGGAAAACAAATTATAAAGACCTACTCCTGGAGACTCTGATTTATATGTCTGGATTAGAACCGCAAGGAATGTACATATAATAAGCACATGCTTATCTAATTCAATTGTACAGCTAGGTTTGTGAAAAACAGGATTAGATGACTTTTAAATCTACGGGGCCTCAAAGTGTGAACTGGGCTTCCCCAGTGGCTTAGTGGTAAAGAATCTCTCTGCAATGCAGGAGCCATGGTAGGAATTGTGGGTTCGATCCCTGGGTTGGGAAGATCCCCTGGAGGAGGAAATGGCAACCCTCTCCAGTATTCTTGCCTGGAGAATCCCATGGACAGAGGAGCCTGGTGGGGTCCAGTCCATAGGGCTCTAAAGAATCGGACATGACTTAGCTACTAAACAACAACGAAATGTGAATTAGCTGTCACTGAGCTCAAGAAGACTCAGAGATGGGACACAGGAGTAACTTGTCATGAGAGAGGGCAGTTAGGAAAAGAGGAAAGGTTCCTTTGCTTTGCAGAAACTTTTCAGTTTAATTAGATCCCATTTATTTTTGTTTTTATTTTCATTACTCTAGGAGGTGGATTGAAATTATGTCAGAGTAATCTGCCTATGCTTTCCTGTAAGAGTTTTATAGTGTCTGGCCTTACATTTAGGTCTTTAACCCATTTTGAATTGATTTTTGTGTATGGTGTTAAGAAGTATTCTGATTGCATTCATTTACATGTAGCTGTCCAGTTTTCCTAGCACCACTTATTGAAGAGATGTATTTTATTTTTAATAAATAATTTATTATTTACTTATTACTTTTTTTTTTTTTTGCCTATTTAGTCAGATATATTCTATCTTATCTTTCCCAAAAGAATGTCAGAGCCTTGAGGGTAAGGATTTATACATTTAGTTATATCCCATAGGGAGATATTAAATGTAATTTTTAAAAATCCAGGCTTGGAGTTAAATGGACTTAGATTTCACATGACCTTTGTAACATTTAGTAAAATACTCCATTTCTAAAATGGGAGTGATAAGACTTAGTTCATAGGATTTTGGGGAGAATGAAACTAAAGTATTATATATAAAATGCTTTGACATATGGCATGGTGGGGTCAGCATATAAGTGCTAATAGAGGAAGACTTGGGGATACACACACAAGTGCTCAATAAATGTAAGTTATTAGTTTTGCATTTTACTGAGTGGATGTTAATTGAACAAATGTTTCTAAAATCCCAATCAAATATTATCCTGGGTATAGGCAAAAGTTCCTTAAGAGTTAATTTTTAAGGCTGCGGTCCTGGGGGAACCTCTGGCTTTCTACCGGTACCTCTAATCAGGTCCCCAGATCTCTAAACCCAGAATAAAACCGGCTCAGCCTCCTGTCACTGCCTGGCACTGATTACAGGCAACGATACGGTATCCCTTCTGAAAGATGGAAAAAAAGTCTCCGGGCAAAGTCTCAATCAGATATCACGTCAGGAAAATTTTGAAGTCAGTCCAAGCTCTGATCCCCTAAATAGAACAGAGAGTTAACGGGTAACTCTTAGTTCATCCGCTTGTGTTAGCACTACACCATTTGTCTGTTTGAACGACGGAGAGCAAGAGTTGGACTGAGAGGGACACCGGACGAAACTGCAGGCTGAAAGAGGTGAGTGACTAAATCCGGGCTGAACTTTTTCTAAGTCCCCACCCTCAGGTAGTAAAGGCTTTGGCAGGGACCACCTCCCTTTTCTGGTCTTCCCTGGTGGCTCCATGGTAAGAATATGCCAGTCAGTGCGGGAGATGCAGGTTCAGTCCCTAGGTTGGGAAGATCCCCTGGAGGAGGAAATGGCAACCCACTCCAGTATTCTTGCCTGGGAAATCCCATGGACAGAGAAGCCTGGCAGGGAAATCCCACTGGGTCACGAGAGTCGGACACGACTGGGCATGCACGCACGCACATCTTACCTCTAGTCTGTCCACGTTGACCGTGAGGTGGACACTGGCATGGTTGGACTGGCTCCATCCTTTCAGCGGACTCTTCCCAGAAAATGACCCCAGTTACTGTAAACCTGAGCAGACTGGAGTTGGAAAGGCATGATAAATAGACGGAAGTTTACTGAAGTACGGATCTGGGAGATTCTTCAGTGCATCCCCGGGTCGTTTCTTCCCAGCAGCAGTGGCCGTCCTCTTAGAGACGGGTTCGTCCTCCAGAGGGCGCTCCAGAGGTAGAGTCACTAGGGGCTCATGGGAACAAGAGCCATAGCTTCCGGAAAGGCCTTTCTCCTGAAGTCCAAAACATCCAAATCAAAGTGTTAGTTGCTCAGTCGTGTTTGACTTTTTGAGCTCCCAAGGACTGCAGCCCACCAGGCTCCTCTGTCCATGGGATTTCAAAATATCCAAGTGTGCCTCTAATTCTAAAGAACTGGGAGGTGACAGGGAAGGCAGCACTGGTCTCTCTCCTTCTCTAAGTTACCCTTTTCCTTTGTTTCCACAGAATACCTGAAATGAGAATGGTAGCTGAGAACTCTTCTGGGACAGAGTTCATCCTCGCAGGCTTAACCAGCCAGCCAGAACTCCAGATCCCCCTCTTCCTCCTGTTTCTAGGTTTCTACATGGTCACTGTGGTGGGGAACCTGGGGTTGATAACACTGATTGGACTCAACTCTCACCTGCACACCCCCATGTACTTTTTCCTCTATAACTTATCCTTCATAGATTTCTGCTATTCCACTCTTATCACTCCCAAAATGCTGATGAGTTTTGTCTCAGAGAAGAACATCATCTCCTACGCAGGGTGTATGACTCAGCTCTTCTTCTTTCTTTTCTTTGTCATCTCTGAGTCCTTCATCCTGTCAGCGATGGCATATGACCGCTGTGTTGCCATCTGTAAGCCACTGGTGTACATGGCCACCATGTCTCCCCAGATCTGTTTACTTCTTTTATTGGGTGTCTTTGTGATGGGGTTTGCTGGGGCCATGGCCCACACAGCATGCATGGTGAGACTGACCTTCTGTGCCAACAATCTTGTTGACCACTACATGTGTGACATCCTTCCCCTTCTTGAGCTCTCTTGTTCCTAAATGAGCTGGTGGTTTTCATTGTTGTGGGCATTGATATTGGTGTGCCCACAGTTACCATTTTCATTTCTTATGCCCTTATCCTCTCTACAATTCTCCATATTCGTTCCACCAAGGGCAGGTCCAAAGCATTCAGCACCTGTAGCTCCCACATTATTGTAGTCTCTCTTTTCTTTGGGTCGGGGGCATTCATGTACCTCAAACCATCTTCTCTTTTACCCATGAACCAGGGGAAAGTGTCCTCCTTGTTCTATACCATTGTGGTACCCATGCTCAACCCCTTAATCTATAGCCTGAGGAATAAGGATGTCAAAAGTGCTCTGAAAAAAACTTTAAGCAAAATATTGTCCTCCTGAGAAGGGGGCAATATTTAGGAAAGGGACATTTTTCCTTCCATAGATGATTCAGGTTCCATTGATTACATGGAGGAAATTTTAACCCTTTCTCAACAAGTTTGTCTTTCCCCTTTTATGTGCCTTTTAACTTAAGAAGATAGTTAAAACTAGAGGATATTCACATTTAATGGGCCTTAAGGATCATCATGAGAAATGCTGGACTGGAAGAAACACAAGCTGGGATCAAGATTGCTGGGAGAAATGTCAATAACCTCAGATATGCAGATGACACCACCCTTATGGAAGAAAGTGAAGAGGAGCTAAAAAGCCTCTTGATGAAAGTGAAAGAGGAGAGTGAAAAAGCTGACTTAAAACTCAACATTCAGAAAACGAAGATCATGGCATCTGGTCCCATCACTTCATGGGAGATAGATGGGGAAACCGTGGAAACAGTGTCAGACTTTATTTTTCTAGGCTCGAANGAGGAACTAAAAAGCCTCTTGATGAAAGTGAAAGAGGAGAGTGAAAAAAGTTGGCGTAAAGCTCAACATTCAGAAAACGAAGATCATGGCATCCGGTCCCATCACTTCATGGGAAATGGATGGGGAAACAATGTCAGACTTTATTTTGGGGGGCTCCAAAATCACTGCAGATGGTGACTGCAGCCATGAAATTAAAAGACGCTTACTCCTTGGAAGAAAAGTTATGACCAATCTAGATAGTATATTCAAAAGCAGAGACATTACTTTGCCGACTAAGGTCTGTCTAGTCAAGGCTATGGTTTTTCCTGTGGTCATGTATGGATGTGAGAGTTGGACTGTGAAGAAGGCTGAGCACCAAAGAATTGATGCTTTTGAACTGTGGTGTTGGAGAAGACTCTTGAGAGTCCCTTGGATTGCAAGGAGATCCAACCAGTCCATTCTGAAGATCAGCCCTGGGATTTCTTTGGAAGGAATGAAGCTAAAGCTGAAACTCCAGTACTTTGGCCACCTCATGCGAAGAGCTGACTCATTGGGAAACACTCTGATGCTGGAAGGATTCTGGGCAGGAGGAGAAGGGGATGACAGAGGATGAGATGGCTGGATGGCATCACAGACTCGATGGACGTGCGTCTCAGTGAACTCCGCGAGATGGTGATGGACAGGGAGGCCTGGCGTGCTGTGATTCGTGGGGTCACAAAGAGTCGGACATGACTGAGCGACTGAACTGAACTGAACTGAACTGAGAGACCTGCTCCTAAGGAATATAAGGGACAGGTACCAGTGATAAAAATTGATGGGTAAACATTGGAGCATGGTGTTGGTTCTTCAATCAGGGACCAGTGGGAACAGAACTGGATTAACCTGGGGCAGTGTTCAGGAAATATTAAAGGCAGAGAATGATGTCATCCATGTGGCAACTGGGGTTTCCTTATCAGCATCCCTTTTACAAGAAGAAAAGCTAACAGCAGTTCATGGATAAGATGATACTCTGTGGATCAGAGGAGGGAATGAGGCTGCACCACCTCTTACACGACACAGACCAAGACAGGCCACGAGACAGTAAGAGAAATGGCTATTGCCGACTGGCTGCCCCTCCCCCAGGCTGCCCCAGCATCATGCTTGGAGGGTTCCCTGAGCCTCCAGTTCCTCTGAAGCAGAAGGAAAGTGGGCAGGGAACCTTTAAAAGAATAACATAGCCTGAGGACACGACATGAACTGATTAGAACCAAAGAGATCCAAGATGACAGACAGCTGACTTCCACCAGACCCTAAGTCTCAGTGTTTGCTGGTTTTAACACAGCAGCAAGCCACGTGATGCCTCCATGACAGTCCCGAGGTCAGCCTTGGAGGTCAAAAGTGGATGTTGACCAATTCCTGGAAATCCTCACCCCTTCCCCAAAATAGCTGGAATAGTCCCCCCAGTCCTTAGCCTATGAAATTACCTACCCTAGAAAAACAGACAAGGCATACCCTGGGGCTATTCCAGCCCTCTAAGAAGGCCCACATTCTGCGGAGTGTGCTGCTCTCTAAGCAAATCCACTTCTCACCTATCACTTTATCGCTCACTGGATTCTTTCTGCAATGAAACATCAAGAATCTCAGCATCATTACATCCCAAGATTAGGTGGAATCTCAGTTAAAGGACCATGGATTCAAGTCTCAGTCTGAGTTTTGGCTGAGTTTGAGTCCCATGCCTTGGGTTCAATCCCAATTTGAATCACACAGTTTCACTTCCAGTGGGAAAGGAGACCCCAGGGTGACACCCAGTCCCCCCCACACTGAGGGCTGGCTACCACCCAGTCCCCAGCACTGAGGGCTCGTTAGCACCCATTCCCCAGCACTGAGGGCTCATTAGCATCCAGTCCCCAGCACTGAGGGTTCGTTAGCACCCAGCACCCAGCACTGAAGGCTCCTTAGCACCCAGTCCCCAGCACTGAGGGCTCATTAGCACCCAGTCCCCAGCACTGAGGGCTCCTTAGCACCCAGCACCCAGCACTGAGGGCTGGTTACCACCCAGCCCCCAGCACTGAGGGCTCTTTAGCACCCAGTCCCCAGCACTGAGGGCTCCTTAGCACCCAGCCCCCAGCACGGAGGGCTCCTTAGCACCCAGCACCCAGCACTGAGGGATCATTAGCACCCAGACCCCCAGCACTGAGGGCTAGTTAGCACCCAGTCCCCCACACTGAGGGCTCATTAGCACCCAGTCCCCCAGCACTGAGGGCTGGCTACCACCCAGCCCCCAGCACTGAGGGCTCATTACCATCCAGTCCCCAGCACTGAGGGCTCCTTAGCACCCAGCACCCAGCACTGAGGGCTGGTTACCACCCAGTCCCCAGCACTGAGGGCTCCTTAGCACCCAGCACCCAGCACTGAGAGCTCATTATCACCCAGTCCCCAGCACTGAGGGCTCCTTAGCACCCAGTCCCCAGTACTGAGGGCTCCTTAGCACCCAGCACCCAGCACTGAGGGCTGGTTTGTGGGAGCTCCTACCCTGGTTGGTTTTCACAGGGATATCAGAGCAGCGGTGCCGAATCCCTAGGAAACTACTGTGACAGAGAAGAGGGGAGGCCTTCCAACACTGCCCTGGCAGACAGGATTCCTACCTCCAGAGCTCAGGTAGGAGACCTGACCTGCAGCTCTGCTCTTCTGTAGAACCAACTCAATGGCCCAGTCTAACAAGGGAGTCCAGTGGGAGACAGGGCTTCCTAACTCAGGTCACCAGATAAGGGATTTTGCCCAGCCTGGAGCCTGGTCTTTGCAAACTTCAGGCAGAGGGTCTGAGTCCCAGTGCTGCCTGCTATGGAGTGTGGCTCCCAGACCCTCCAGACAGGAAATTTTACTCCGGAAGACTGAGGAACTGCCTGAAGTGGGCCCACCCAGTTCTCCCAAGCAGGGACCCGAGTTGCTGCCCCGTTGCTGTGGAGCCTGGCCCCCAGCCCCATCTGGCAGGAAGGACTGGCAAGAGCACTTGGAAGTGGCACAACCCAGCAACTCTAGACCCAGGAGGTGGGCAGGCAGAGCTGGTCACATCCGAGCAGAGCCAGGGAATGGGGTCATAGGTGGCCTTGAGTCAAAATCACCAAAAGCATTACTGGTTTTGGAGCCCTTCTCCTTCTGCACCTGGGTGGGAAACTAATTTGTAACCCACTTATTGCTGACTGCAGCCTCCAGGCTGCCCAGGCAGTGACCCTTAACATGGGAAGCCGCGTAGCCCATGGAACAGCCCTGCCTGCAGTGGTGCTTAAACAGAGAGCGCAGCCTGTGACTTTCTCCAATCTGGAAGCTGAGCGGGATCCTGGGGGCATCCTAGGGACAGAAGCCTTCAAACAAGATTGTTGATCAGGGCGGGGAGGGGTGCAGAGACAAGAACACGAGTGCAACCTTGGGACAGGTCCTCGTTCTGCCTAAGGAATATCCTCGAGTTCTTCTGCAGAACTGAAACCCACAGCAAAGGAAAATGCCAGCATTCTTCATTCCAGAGAAGATCACAGCTGGATAACCAGAGAAGACCATCAAGCGCCCACCTGAGGCAGCTTAAAGAAACCAGTCAGCTCATCAGGAGACCATCTCAGGCCAGGCTAAAGGAGTGTGGCCCTGCACTCACCCTGACCCTTATCAGCAGCCCTGCTGTTGAACCACTGCTATAAAAAGTGCTAGTCCCTAAGTCGTGTCTGGCTCTTCGTGACCCCATGGACTGTAGCCCACCAAGCTCCTCTGTCCATGGGATTCTCTGGGCAAGAATCCTGGGACAAGTAGTCATGCCATTCTCCAGGGGATCTTCCCAACAAGGGGCCTGAACCTGGGTCTTCTGCACTGCACCATAAAACGCTTCACCAGTTCCTTCCTGGTTGGGACACATAGTTCTGAGAGGCATTAGCCCACTGTGTCCCCCTTTGTCTGGCAAAACAATAAAGCCATTTTTTTATACTTCGCCCAAAAGTCTGTCTCCAAGATTTAATTTGGTACTGGTGGATGCAGGCCAAGTTTCGGCATCTATTTGCAGAGCAGTACTGGTGACCTCACATAACCGGCATGTTTGGTGCACGCTCTTACCAATTTCAGTTCCCAAACACAGTTCTGCAGGCCCTGGGTCCTGTCCTCTGCCCAGCCGGGTCAGGGAAGCCAACTCATAGCCCCATCTACTGTTCAGTATGTACCCAGTAGATACTTACTTCACACCAATGATTGAACACTCTGTACATACCAGGTGCTGTGCCAAATCCTGTGCAGGTACTATCTTTTGATTTATGTATCAGTTTAGGAGTTTGTTTCTTTGCCTGTTGTTTAGATGAATAAAGTGAAGCCTGGGGAGAAGGGCCTGGCCCAAGTCCTCCAAGGGGGAGTCAGGATTCCAATTCAGATCCACTTGACAGTAAATCCTAAATGTCTAACTGAAACTCATCATCAGATCCAACGCCTACATTAACATGGGGTGGGCAGTCACTCCTTGATTATTCTTGTCTCCAGGTTTTCTTTATTTTTAAATCTTTGTGTAACTATATTCATAAAACGGCTTATTAAACACACACACACACGCACGTGCTGAAAGGAAGTGGACCCATGAAGGAAGTGGACCCAGGACAGGGCAAGCATTCCACTCCTTCCTGTGTTCCTCCTGCAGCTGATCTCCATCCCCTCCCTGGAGGAGACTGATAATAGCAGATTCAAGTGTGGCTTTCCGAATCTTTTTCAGCACTGACCGCAATCTTTGCTCCCTGAAGAATTCGCCCTGCTTTGAATTTGTCTTGATACGCAACTCAGATCCTGTCTTCTCATCATCCCATTCCCTTTGGTATGGTTAGAGGAGCTGCGGGAGGGGACAGGACACTCAAAAAATGATGGCCTATGTGGCAGCTTAAATCTTTTGATAAAGTTTTCTTTTTTTCTTCTCACCCAATTTGATAAATATAAACAAACAAATTCACACTGTACATGGACTTAAATTCAACAAATACCTATTGAAAGTATATAATTCAAGCAAATACCTATAAAACAGGACCCCAGCCTTCAAGACGTTTATAGTCTAGTAAAAGAGACAATCATAAAAAGAAATAAATACAGTAAATGGAGTTTAGCATGCAAGAATAAAGAGCCTTTGAAATCAGATAAACTATATTTAGTTATTTATTGCAACATAACAGACCACCTCAAAGCTGAGTGGCTTTAAACAGGTCCCATTGTCTCTCTCACAGTTTTGTGGATTGACTGGGCTCAGCGGGTAGCTCTTGCTTGGAGTCTAAAATTTGATTACAGTCAGATAATGGGTGCAGCTGGAGTCATCTGATGACTCAACGAGGCTATATGTCAAAGCAGTGCCTGGATTTTTCACTCAGTACCTGGCACCTAGTGCCCTTCCTGGCTATACTTCTGACCGTGAGCATAGCCTGGAGTTTACCTGGGGGTTGATTCTGCCAAGAAGAGGGAGGAAGTTGAATTTCCAGGCCACTTAGGGTTGTGTCCATAGGAATTATGCATCATTTCTGTCTTGGGCTAGTGGTCAGAGCTGTCAAGGGGCCTGTCCAGGTTCAAGGACACGGAGAATCAGATCCTACCCCTTGGTGGAGGACTACCAATGGCAATGTCCAAACATAAAATTACATATGGTGGTGGATACTGTTACAGTCATCTCTGGAAAATGCAATCTGCCACAAAGAGTACAAGGAATGTGATAATTAATGTTTTGAGAAGACAAAGTTTCCTGAAAAGGGCAAAAATTGACCTAAGTTTTGAATACTAAATCAAATTTCAACGGTAAGAAAGATGAGAAGCAGGGTAGGTGAAGCATATTCCAGACAGAGTATAGATGTTGTCCAAATACATTTCATGCTGAATGTTGGGGAAAGCATAGAGGCCTATGTTTGCACAGGATTATAAAGTACAAGGCCAGAGCTTTGGCAAATGGGAGAGGATAGTTAGATGTGGGGGAAAGAGTGAGGAATCTTGTCAGCTATATTCAAGCAAAGGAGAGTGTCTGAAGGATTTAAAGCATATGACCGGTGGGATTATGTTACTTTAAAGAAAGTTCAGATTAGTAGTAATGTAAATTAAAAAAAAAATGAGGGAAGGAGAAGAGACAAGTAAAGTAGCAGAGCGCTTCTTGACCAAGAGACAGAAGACCTTCCCTGCGCTTGGAGTCAGTCCACCTGGGTTTGAACCCGGCACTGACGTTTGCTAACTGAGTGAGCTGACGCAGTTTACTTGGCCTCTGTGTTTGTCTCTTTTTCTTCATCTGAAAAATAGATGATGCTTTTGAACTCCAGTCCCCAGCACTGAGGGCTCCTTAGCACCCAGCACCCAGCACTGAGGGCTGGTTACCACCCAGTCCCCAGCACTGAGGGCTCCTTAGCACCCAGCACCCAGCACTGAGAGCTCATTATCACCCAGTCCCCAGCACTGAGGGCTCCTTAGCACCCAGTCCCCAGTACTGAGGGCTCCTTAGCACCCAGCACCCAGCACTGAGGGCTGGTTTGTGGGAGCTCCTACCCTGGTTGGTTTTCACAGGGATATCAGAGCAGCGGTGCCGAATCCCTAGGAAACTACTGTGACAGAGAAGAGGGGAGGCCTTCCAACACTGCCCTGGCAGACAGGATTCCTACCTCCAGAGCTCAGGTAGGAGACCTGACCTGCAGCTCTGCTCTTCTGTAGAACCAACTCAATGGCCCAGTCTAACAAGGGAGTCCAGTGGGAGACAGGGCTTCCTAACTCAGGTCACCAGATAAGGGATTTTGCCCAGCCTGGAGCCTGGTCTTTGCAAACTTCAGGCAGAGGGTCTGAGTCCCAGTGCTGCCTGCTATGGAGTGTGGCTCCCAGACCCTCCAGACAGGAAATTTTACTCCGGAAGACTGAGGAACTGCCTGAAGTGGGCCCACCCAGTTCTCCCAAGCAGGGACCCGAGTTGCTGCCCCGTTGCTGTGGAGCCTGGCCCCCAGCCCCATCTGGCAGGAAGGACTGGCAAGAGCACTTGGAAGTGGCACAACCCAGCAACTCTAGACCCAGGAGGTGGGCAGGCAGAGCTGGTCACATCCGAGCAGAGCCAGGGAATGGGGTCATAGGTGGCCTTGAGTCAAAATCACCAAAAGCATTACTGGTTTTGGAGCCCTTCTCCTTCTGCACCTGGGTGGGAAACTAATTTGTAACCCACTTATTGCTGACTGCAGCCTCCAGGCTGCCCAGGCAGTGACCCTTAACATGGGAAGCCGCGTAGCCCATGGAACAGCCCTGCCTGCAGTGGTGCTTAAACAGAGAGCGCAGCCTGTGACTTTCTCCAATCTGGAAGCTGAGCGGGATCCTGGGGGCATCCTAGGGACAGAAGCCTTCAAACAAGATTGTTGATCAGGGCGGGGAGGGGTGCAGAGACAAGAACACGAGTGCAACCTTGGGACAGGTCCTCGTTCTGCCTAAGGAATATCCTCGAGTTCTTCTGCAGAACTGAAACCCACAGCAAAGGAAAATGCCAGCATTCTTCATTCCAGAGAAGATCACAGCTGGATAACCAGAGAAGACCATCAAGCGCCCACCTGAGGCAGCTTAAAGAAACCAGTCAGCTCATCAGGAGACCATCTCAGGCCAGGCTAAAGGAGTGTGGCCCTGCACTCACCCTGACCCTTATCAGCAGCCCTGCTGTTGAACCACTGCTATAAAAAGTGCTAGTCCCTAAGTCGTGTCTGGCTCTTCGTGACCCCATGGACTGTAGCCCACCAAGCTCCTCTGTCCATGGGATTCTCTGGGCAAGAATCCTGGGACAAGTAGTCATGCCATTCTCCAGGGGATCTTCCCAACAAGGGGCCTGAACCTGGGTCTTCTGCACTGCACCATAAAACGCTTCACCAGTTCCTTCCTGGTTGGGACACATAGTTCTGAGAGGCATTAGCCCACTGTGTCCCCCTTTGTCTGGCAAAACAATAAAGCCATTTTTTTATACTTCGCCCAAAAGTCTGTCTCCAAGATTTAATTTGGTACTGGTGGATGCAGGCCAAGTTTCGGCATCTATTTGCAGAGCAGTACTGGTGACCTCACATAACCGGCATGTTTGGTGCACGCTCTTACCAATTTCAGTTCCCAAACACAGTTCTGCAGGCCCTGGGTCCTGTCCTCTGCCCAGCCGGGTCAGGGAAGCCAACTCATAGCCCCATCTACTGTTCAGTATGTACCCAGTAGATACTTACTTCACACCAATGATTGAACACTCTGTACATACCAGGTGCTGTGCCAAATCCTGTGCAGGTACTATCTTTTGATTTATGTATCAGTTTAGGAGTTTGTTTCTTTGCCTGTTGTTTAGATGAATAAAGTGAAGCCTGGGGAGAAGGGCCTGGCCCAAGTCCTCCAAGGGGGAGTCAGGATTCCAATTCAGATCCACTTGACAGTAAATCCTAAATGTCTAACTGAAACTCATCATCAGATCCAACGCCTACATTAACATGGGGTGGGCAGTCACTCCTTGATTATTCTTGTCTCCAGGTTTTCTTTATTTTTAAATCTTTGTGTAACTATATTCATAAAACGGCTTATTAAACACACACACACACGCACGTGCTGAAAGGAAGTGGACCCATGAAGGAAGTGGACCCAGGACAGGGCAAGCATTCCACTCCTTCCTGTGTTCCTCCTGCAGCTGATCTCCATCCCCTCCCTGGAGGAGACTGATAATAGCAGATTCAAGTGTGGCTTTCCGAATCTTTTTCAGCACTGACCGCAATCTTTGCTCCCTGAAGAATTCGCCCTGCTTTGAATTTGTCTTGATACGCAACTCAGATCCTGTCTTCTCATCATCCCATTCCCTTTGGTATGGTTAGAGGAGCTGCGGGAGGGGACAGGACACTCAAAAAATGATGGCCTATGTGGCAGCTTAAATCTTTTGATAAAGTTTTCTTTTTTTCTTCTCACCCAATTTGATAAATATAAACAAACAAATTCACACTGTACATGGACTTAAATTCAACAAATACCTATTGAAAGTATATAATTCAAGCAAATACCTATAAAACAGGACCCCAGCCTTCAAGACGTTTACAGTCTAGTAAAAGAGACAATCATAAAAAGAAATAAATACAGTAAATGGAGTTTAGCATGCAAGAATAAAGAGCCTTTGAAATCAGATAAACTATATTTAGTTATTTATTGCAACATAACAGACCACCTCAAAGCTGAGTGGCTTTAAACAGGTCCCATTGTCTCTCTCACAGTTTTGTGGATTGACTGGGCTCAGCGGGTAGCTCTTGCTTGGAGTCTAAAATTTGATTACAGTCAGATAATGGGTGCAGCTGGAGTCATCTGATGACTCAACGAGGCTATATGTCAAAGCAGTGCCTGGATTTTTCACTCAGTACCTGGCACCTAGTGCCCTTCCTGGCTATACTTCTGACCGTGAGCATAGCCTGGAGTTTACCTGGGGGTTGATTCTGCCAAGAAGAGGGAGGAAGTTGAATTTCCAGGCCACTTAGGGTTGTGTCCATAGGAATTATGCATCATTTCTGTCTTGGGCTAGTGGTCAGAGCTGTCAAGGGGCCTGTCCAGGTTCAAGGACACGGAGAATCAGATCCTACCCCTTGGTGGAGGACTACCAATGGCAATGTCCAAACATAAAATTACATATGGTGGTGGATACTGTTACAGTCATCTCTGGAAAATGCAATCTGCCACAAAGAGTACAAGGAATGTGATAATTAATGTTTTGAGAAGACAAAGTTTCCTGAAAAGGGCAAAAATTGACCTAAGTTTTGAATACTAAATCAAATTTCAACGGTAAGAAAGATGAGAAGCAGGGTAGGTGAAGCATATTCCAGACAGAGTATAGATGTTGTCCAAATACATTTCATGCTGAATGTTGGGGAAAGCATAGAGGCCTATGTTTGCACAGGATTATAAAGTACAAGGCCAGAGCTTTGGCAAATGGGAGAGGATAGTTAGATGTGGGGGAAAGAGTGAGGAATCTTGTCAGCTATATTCAAGCAAAGGAGAGTGTCTGAAGGATTTAAAGCATATGACCGGTGGGATTACGTTACTTTAAAGAAAGTTCAGATTAGTAGTAATGTAAATTAAAAAAAAAAAATGAGGGAAGGAGAAGAGACAAGTAAAGTAGCAGAGCGCTTCTTGACCAAGAGACAGAAGACCTTCCCTGCGCTTGGAGTCAGTCCACCTGGGTTTGAACCCGGCACTGACGTTTGCTAACTGAGTGAGCTGACGCAGTTTACTTGGCCTCTGTGTTTGTCTCTTTTTCTTCATCTGAAAAATAGATGATGCTTTTGAACAGTGGTGTTGGAAAAGACTCTTGAGAGTCCCTGGACTGCAAAGAGATCCAACCAGTCCATCCTAAAGGAAACCAGTCCTGAATATTCATTGGAAGGACTGGTGCTGAAGCTGGAACTCCAATACTTTGACCACCTGATGTGAAAAGCTGACTCACTGGAAAAGACCCTGATGCTAGAAACATTGAAGACAGGAGGAGAAGGGGATGGCAGAGGATGAGATGGTGGGATGGCATCACGACTCAATGGAGGTGAGTTTGGGTGAACTCCAGGAGTTGGTAATGGACAGGGAGGCCTGGTGTGCTGCAGTGCACGGGGTTGCAGACAGCTGGACACGACTGAATGACTGCACTGAACATACACACAGGGCTGTTAGAATGATCACAGGAGCTGGTCTCTACGAGGCATGCAGAATAGTGCCTATCATATGGAAAGGTAATATTTTCTGGATTTATTTAAATCTGTAAATCACCAGGCTGGTGCAACAAGAGCTTACCACACACCTGCCTCACTTAATACCTTTAACAACCAGTGAGGCAGGTACATTATCAGCTCCTCTGACAAATGAGAACAGTGAGACATCGAGACTCATGTAAATTTCCCAAAGTCGGCCATTTACAATAGAGACCAAACTCAGCAAAGAGAGAATGGCAGCAGAAACATGTAGAACCGGAATCAGTTTTCCACTCTAAACCCTGTATTTTCCAGACAGAGAATCTACGTATTTCTATTTAAACAACCAAACCATTTCTTTGCAGCGATGATGATTTTTTTAAACATTATTTCTCAACCAAATTATTAAATTTTATCTGAGTATATGAGTATAAAGCTTACCAGTTGCTAAAAGTTAAATGTATTCAGAATCACAGATCACCATTTGCTTCGACAGAAAGACAAATTAGACTTCTTATCTGTCCAAAGGAAAATAGCTGACAGATCTATTTTGCATGAAGCTTCGGAGCTTGCGTTTGGCTTTTCTTCATTAGCAGCACCACAGAATACTTCTGAGATTAGGCCTGGTGGTTTCTCCTGTCCAACTAACATACCCCTCTCAGAAGGCTCAGCCTGGAATAAACAAATCAGGATTTGCAGACCTGAGTATGGAAGCGACAGGCGGCTGGGGAGTGTGACTTCCTTCAAGGCAATGTGCTAGTAGGTTTCATCCGCTCTTTCTTCAGCTATTGTTTTGTATCCTGCTGTGATGCAGAAGACACTTCGGTCGGATCAGGAATAAAACTTTAGGAGACATCTCTACTGAAAAGAAGGAAGGAAGGAAAGGAAGGAAGGAAGACAAAGAAAGGAAGGAAAGAAAGAAGAAAAAAGAGAATGAGAAAGAGAAAGACATTAAAAAGTAAAAATAAAAACAGATCATGCTGACAACTATCCTTTGTGAAGTAGATACTTCTATTTCTTTCTCTGAGACAAGTTTTGCAGGATTTTGCAATGACCTGATCAGAAACCCTCCACGCGCACACCCTGGCATGCTGGTGGGCGGCTGCGAAGTCCACACCCAGCAGGCGCCGAGTCCTCCTACCAACACGCCCTGCTGCTGCTCCGGCTCTCACACCCTCTGTCCTCTGGAGAAGGAATCTGTGGGAAATGCGTCATCTTCCTTTCACTCAGCCTCCAACCAACTGTTTCACAACCTCTTTTATTTGATCGATATTGCACCCATAAGACTTAGCTGGAAGGTTGGTTTTCATTCAAAACCGTTTAGAAACCATGGGAATCAAATGGGCTAAAAATTCTTCACTTGACTGAAAGGAAATAAAACAAACAAAACAAATACACAAACTTCTTTTCTCATTCTTTTTCTGTTCCTCTGATTTTATTCCAACCAGATGGATTCAGTGACCAGAATCCCACAAACAAAACAAAACAAAAAAACACAAACCAACTCTAACATGAAATTCTATCTTTTCCATGATGGGAACCTGTCACAGAGCTGGGAGGAGAGGCGTTTCTCTGCTCTAACATGGGGTTCCACCAAACCCCAGGGAGACAGCAGCCTGTCCTCATTGACACCCCTCTTGAACCAAGCAGAGGGCAAGACACAGGATGAAATGCCAAGGGCTTTCTTTGACCACATTCCCTTTGTTTAAAGAGCTTGGTTTTGTATATATGACTCACATTGGCCAAACAAAGGAAACAAAATCTTCCTCCTTCCCTGAAGTCAGGAAAATTCAATTACTTTAGGATTACTCAGAACTATTATCATCACTTCTGGGGCCACTCACGCCGGGAACATGGGTTCTTAGCAATGGAACTGAATTCCCAGCTTTACTCTTTTTGATACTGTGTCCCGGGGCTTCCCAAATTGTGCTAGAGGTAAAGCATCTGCCTACCAGTGCAGGAGGTGCCAGAGACGTGGGTTCCATCCTTGGGCCTGGAAGATGCCTTGGAGTAGGAAATGGCACCCCAGTCCAGTGGCACCCCACTCCAGTATTCTTGCCTGGGAAATCCCATAGGCAAAGGAAGCTGGCAGGCTCTAATCCATGGGGCTGCAAAGAGTTGGAGGCAACTGAGCACACACACTGTGTCTTAAACCATGCAGACTGTTGGGATCTGTTTCTCAGAGCTTGAGGCAGAGCAGATGGAGGGGCCAGGAACCAAAAAAGCCACAGAAAAGATGACATAGCTAACTTGAATGCAATTCAGGGGCATGGTTTTAGCAGTGCTGAATGTACTGGTTGTTTCATAAGGTTGGGAGTCAAGGTTTAATAAGAGAAAGATATCTATATTGGGCTTACCAGGTGTACTAAAGGTAAGAATCTGCCTGCCAATGCAAGAGATTCGAGTTCAGTCCCTGGGTTGGGAAGATCCCCTGGAGGAGGGCATGGGAACCCACTCCAGTGTTCTTGCCTGGAGAATCCCATGGACAGAGGAGCCTGGCAGGCTACCATCCTTACGGTCGCAAAGAGTCAGACACAACTGAATGGCACGCATGCAGTTATCTGTATTGATGCAGGAGACACCAAAGCATAAGGCCAGTGAGGAACTGATAGGGAAAAAGAGCGAGAGAGAAACGGGGAGAGGAGATCTGGGTCACTGTGCTTGAGCTGTCACCTGGTCCTGATGGTGCCTTGCAGAGAGCGCTGGAAACAGAGCAGGGCTCCCCCACACCAGGAGGTGCTTGAACAAGGAGAGTGCACACCTGCTGCTCACTTTCCACTCAGGAATGTGTCTCCCCACTTAACACACACTATATGGAAGCTACAGACTTCCAGAGCCCTAGACCCAGGTAGGAAAGTTCCACCGGATGTCTTCTCACCCTTATCACAGTTTAATGGCTACAAGTGTCACTCAGTAGCCTGGACAAGCAAGAAGAGGCAAACACAGACATTTAGATTCATTTCCCCACAAATTTTTAATGAAAGCTCTGGCAGAGTACTGGGTTGGCCAAAAATTTCGTTTGGACGTTTCCATGCCATCTTATAGAAAAACCCAAACAAAGTTTTTGGCCAACCCAACGGTAGACTGCTGTCAATCCCCAGTTTGAATGTTGGTACATGCATTTGGAGTGTGACCTGTGTCAGAGTCAAAAGCATGTCTGCGTTCGCTCTTCTGACAAGTCCCAGTTTTACATTACGTTGCGCCGAAACCAGAGGGGAAGCCTGGTAATCCTTCTGCCTAGGTTTTCTGGTCAGGCGGTCAGTTTTTATTGCTGCCTTTGAGAGCCCCACCCTCCAAACACACTTCAGAACTGAGCTGGAGGTAGGCCAGGGAGTCCCGGGAGGTCAGGAGGGAGAGGAAACGTCACTTCCGCCGACAGCGCGGAGGGCGGGGAGTGCGGCCCGGCAGCCGGCGGAGGCCCCGCCCCGGGCGCCTGACGCGCCCGCCGCTCTCGCGCCCGCTGCTCTCGCGGCCGCCGCTCTCGCGAGCTCCTGGGGCTGGCGGCGGCCATGGCGGGCGGGCGGCGGGGCCGCCTCAGAGCGCGGGCAGGAAGTCGCCGTGGGCTCCGCGAGCAGCGAAACGCGGCTTCCTCCGGTGAGCAGCCTGCGACGGAGGCTTGAAAACCAGCAGCTTCGAGCTGGGCCTGAGGTCCAAGTGCTGGAAGCGGGCAGGTTGTCTGGAAGCGGGGCTTCAGAAAGAAGGTGAAGAAGCCCACCGGCCTGATCAGGGAAGGCAGCGTGGCCTGCGCCACAAGGGACTCCGGTCTTGCCCGCCGGGCACACCTGTCTCTGAGGGAACGTGGAGCGGATATAGATCTTTCCTGAACACATGTACTCAAACGATGTTTATTGGGTGCTCATCGCGGGCCTGGCCCCTGGTTCCTGGTGCTCATCGTGGGCCTGGCCCCTGGTTCCTGGTGCTCATCGTGGGCCTGGCCCCTGGTTCCTGGTGCTCATCGTGGGCCTGGCCCCTGGTTCCTGGTGCTCATCGTGGGCCTGGCCCCTGGTTCCTGGTGCTCATCGTGGGCCTGGCCCCTGGTTCCTGGTGCTCATCGTGGGCCTGGCCCCTGGTTCCTGGTGCTCATCGTGGGCCTGGCCCCTGGTTCCTGGTGCTCATCGTGGGCCTGGCCCCTGGTTCCTGGTGCTCATCGTGGGCCTGGCCCCTGGTTCCTGGTGCTCATCGTGGGCCTGGCCCCTGGTTCCTGGTGCTCATCGTGGGCCTGGCCCCTGGTTCCTGGTGCTCATCGTGGGCCTGGCCCCTGGTTCCTGGTGCTCATCGTGGGCCTGGCCCCTGGTTCCTGGTGCTCATCGTGGGCCTGGCCCCTGGTTCCTGGTGCTCATCGTGGGCCTGGCCCCTGGTTCCTGGTGCTCATCGTGGGCCTGGCCCCTGGTTCCTGGTGCTCATCGTGGGCCTGGCCCCTGGTTCCTGGTGCTCATCGTGGGCCTGGCCCCTGGTTCCTGGTGCTCATCGTGGGCCTGGCCCCTGGTTCCTGGTGCTCATCGTGGGCCTGGCCCCTGGTTCCTGGTGCTCATCGTGGGCCTGGCCCCTGGTTCCTGGTGCTCATCGTGGGCCTGGCCCCTGGTTCCTGGTGCTCATCGTGGGCCTGGCCCCTGGTTCCTGGTGCTCATCGTGGGCCTGGCCCCTGGTTCCTGGTGCTCATCGTGGGCCTGGCCCCTGGTTCCTGGTGCTCATCGTGGGCCTGGCCCCTGGTTCCTGGTGCTCATCGTGGGCCTGGCCCCTGGTTCCTGGTGCTCATCGTGGGCCTGGCCCCTGGTTCCTGGTGCTCATCGTGGGCCTGGCCCCTGGTTCCTGGTGCTCATCGTGGGCCTGGCCCCTGGTTCCTGGTGCTCATCGTGGGCCTGGCCCCTGGTTCCTGGTGCTCATCGTGGGCCTGGCCCCTGGTTCCTGGTGCTCATCGTGGGCCTGGCCCCTGGTTCCTGGTGCTCATCGTGGGCCTGGCCCCTGGTTCCTGGTGCTCATCGTGGGCCTGGCCCCTGGTTCCTGGTGCTCATCGTGGGCCTGGCCACTGGTTCCTGGTGCTCATCGTGGGCCTGGAAAACTGAATGACATGGCACAGTCAGGATTAAAACCAGACACAAAAATCCTTTTTCTAATGTTTGATGGAGACTCCCTAGCATGTGCCTTGAATTTACTCTTTAAAGTGGATTATAAATAAAATTTAAACTTGGCTAGAATGAATTTTAGGTTTTGAATTATGTCTTTTTGCACAAAAAGTTCTCATTACTTCAGTTACTCCCAGGAATGTTCAGATATCCTCCCCAAAGTTAGCTACAATCTGGACAATTTAAATATGTGAATTATTTTTTTCAATAAGAAAGAAAAAATATCTGATTTTTTTCTGACCCTGAACATAGTTTTTCACAAAAATTTTCGAGTGCTTTGTATATGCCTGGTTAAAATGGTAAAAACTTTGTAACAGAGTCATCTACACTCTATGCCAACAAGAAGATGTTGGATTTTCAAGGACTTGATTCCTTCTCCTTTTATATTTATAAAGAGTTCCACAGCTAAAGTGAGGACTTAGTATGTATCAGACTGGGTCTTAATTCATTTATGTACATCACTTCTTTAAACCCACACAACCACTCCTTGAGTAGTTACTACTATATCCCTAATTTTCAGATGAAACTAAGTCTTGGATCCAGGAAAGGCTTAAATGAGAATGAGATATGCAGTCAGAGGAGTACATCCAGTCCTCTTTTCAACCTGATACAAGTTCCAGAAAATTACTGATGGGTTTAGTCAGTAAAGATAAATCATGAAATTGATAGTTGCTCACTTGGGAACTTTTCCAGCCCTAAAGGGCTAAAGGAAAATCCCATCTGGCTAAGAGTAAGCTTCTATCCATATAAAAGCAGTATTGAAGAAGAAAACCACTGCTTAACTATCCTTGTTTCCTGCCATTGGTTTCCGGAGCTTACCAAGGACGTATTATTTCAATCACCCATTTAATGCTGGATTACTCATTTCTTTATACAGATAGCTCATATAATCACATGTATTAAAGCCATAATCTTTGTGAGGTCAGAAAGTATGTCAGCTTTCAGCTAGACAAACATCAGGGGCTCGAGTCATCCATTCATGTCTGTATATGATTCACAACAACCGCCAAAATCTGCCCACTCCTTTAATAAATATTGATTTTTTTTGTTTTGCACCAGCAAATCTCCTATATATTAGGGATTTAGTGGTTTGAAACAAACAAACAAAAAAGACAAAATTCTTATTCAAGAAGAGAAATCCAGGCAAGGGAAATAGCAAAGTCAAACCCCCTGAGGTTAGAAATAAGCTTCGTGTGGAACAAAACAGAACAAAAATGAAGTGAATGTGGAAGCAGGAAATAGTCCAGAGGTCATTGCAGGTATTACAGAGATAGTTGCTGTCTTCCACTATGGCAAGAGAGATGGTGAGATGTGGGCACAAGTTTCAGATCTAATATCAAGGTGTCTGTCTGATAATGTGAGTGCAAAAGTGGCTTCTAAGGTTTATTTGCTGCCAGGAGGAGCAGGTTTCCTGTGAAGGAGGCTGGCGGTTCTCTGTGGACCTGGTAAGCATGAGATGACCATTATCTTAGAAATGTCATTCAGGCCATTGGAGGCACATGTCTGGTACCCAACACTGGAGTCACAAACATGGGTAAGCACAGTCTCTGAGCCCAGTGGCCTCACAATCAAATGTGCTTTGTTGGAAGTGATTTTGGCTGCTGGAAACAGCTCTTGTTTCTTTCTGGTCTAGTAAGTTATATTTTTCAGGGCAGGAATATTCTTTTGTCCATCTCTGAGGTTCCACTCTTTAACTGGATGCCTACCATACCTTTGTAAGTTGGGCTGAATGTAATCAGTCCAAGCGAGACACACTGGACCAGCACATCAATAAATACATGGTCAGAACAAAGTTCACATAAGGTGTCTCTTCTGTTTTCCAGGGGCATAAACCTTAGATGAGGTATATAGCACATTCTTGAAAACTAAAATTTGAGAAAGCATATGCTTGCATGCTAAGTCTCTTCAGTCATGTCCAACTCCTTGCAGGCTCCTCTGTCCACAGGATTCACCAGGCAAGAATGTTGGAGTGGGTTGCCATGCCCTCATCCAGGAAATCCTCCTGACCCAAGGATTGAATCTGAGTGTATTAATCGCCTGTATTGGCAGGTGAGTTCTCTACCACTACTGCCACCTGGGAAGCCTGAGAAAGTATACACTATGTGCCAAAGCATGTAGAGATGAAAGACTTGTAGGGAATGAGATGCTTGTCAGGTACCTGAGGGTTGAAGTGCTCAGGGAGAATGTCAAGGAGGCATATATCCAGGTCTGAGCCTTGCAAGGTAGATAGGATTCAGAGTCCTGGTGAAAAGCTGCATGATCACATGTACTATATCATATTTTTATAAACTAAACCAGTATAGGATATTAATTTGAACAAAAAGATCAAACTTATTTGAGCACGTCTTTAAATACTGGATAAATACCTGGAATTTATCATGTAGACAGACCACCAAAGAGGAGACTTTCTCTAGGGTTTACGCAACTAGAGCTTAAGAGTCTCTCAACTCTTTTTTAGGAAAAAAATTCTAATGATGCACCAGTGGAGTGGATGTCATGCTAACATGTGGGGACTTAAGAGGCCATGGGAAAATCCCCCGCACACTCAAATAACCCCTCTTTCACTTTTCTCACCTACCTCAACAAGAAATTCCCCCATTAAAGGACCACTTCTTTAACTCCAGACAGCTCACTGGTTTTCTGTTTGGAGTCTAGAGGCTTATGCATTTGGTTTTAACGCTTTAACGGACATAAGTGGATGGTAAAAAACATCCAACCTTAGATGAGTAAGTGGGGCCCCTGAAGTTGAAAGAGGCAGGAAGAGAGCTTAGGAGCTCCAGTTTATCCTGGGATGGGTATCTTCTTTCCCTCTCTCTCTGTTTTTTATTTGCTTATTTATTTATTTGTCTGTGACAAGTCTTAGTCGCAGCACGTTGGGGCTGCCCCCGAAAGTTGGGGCACACCTGCCAGTGCAGGAGCTACAGGTTTGGTACCTGGGTTGGCAAGGTCCCTTGGAGGAGGGTATGGCAACCCGTTCTAGTGTTCTCGCCTGGAGAATCCCATGGACAGGAGCCTGGAAGAGGCCTTAGCTTCACAAAGAGTGGGACACAACTGAAGTGACTTTGCATGCACGCACGTGGGATCTGGGTCCCTGACCAAGGACCCAACCTGTGCCTCCTGCATTGGCACCGTGCAGTCTTGGCCACTGAACCACCAGGGAAATCCTTCTTGTTCTTTCTTGAGTTTTGTAAACACAGTCTCTCACAGTCAGAGAAGAAAGCCCTCTTTAGAAAGAAAAGACAACCACCATATCATTTTGTTTGCTTTTACAGCATCTGGGAAAAGACTGAGAAGCAAAGAATAGCTTCCTTTCTCTGCGAGACAAACGCCTGCCTGTCGCAGGCAGTGGCTCCTCACAGCACACTCTGGGCTCTTCCTCCCCTGCCAGGTTCTACCTCTTCTTGTCACTACCTGCCTTTTGCTCCCATGTCTCCCCGCTCAAGTGCGCCTGCACAACTTTTTAAACATTCACCAAGGGAGCTTGCTGACTCTGCTCTTCACACCGAAACACCAGAAGGAAAGCAGGAGAGCTTTTGAATATGAAAGCAGACACACGCGACAAATGGCGCGAGCCACCTCTTGTCCCCTACAGCCGTCCACTGTGAACGCCCCGTGGTCGCCACACTGTGGATCAAGCTCTCCTGGTTCTGTCCTGATGTCAAAGCATCTAGCTAGATGAAGGAGAGCTCCGCTCGAAAAGGACGAGAATCTGGGGAATTGGGCAGCTAAATAGAGAACTCCCTCTAGTGAAGATATTGGAAGAAGTATCCATTTTTGCTGGTTACCCTTCTTGAGACTTGGCACATTTGTGGAATCTTTGAGCTACACTAGGTTACTTTATATGAAAGCTGACCAACTTTGCAAAAGAATATGGGTACCATCTCTGGTAGAGGAATTAAGATCCCATAAGCTGCGTGGTACAACCAAATAAATAAAAATAATAACAAAAGTAACAAACAGACATTGCCTGCTCTAAAGTCCTGTTAAAATGGACTAGGCTTATTCTTCTAAGGTCATCCTTCTTATATCTAAACTTAGGGGGCATAATTCAGCAAACAAGCCTAAGAAGACTCTGAAAGTTGAAAAGAAGTAGGTAGATGGACTAGGGCTGGTGGGACTTGAAGACCAACATGATATTGAGGTCTGAGGTTTCCCTTCCTCACAAACATCTTGAGCAATGTTCTGCAGAAGCCTTTATCTCAAAACTGGTACAGATGAAAAAATCTCCATGGAAGGTCTGTTCTTTTCTCTATTTTTAAAATCATTGTCTCACCCTACTCTATCCAAAATAGGAATTGAAAAAAACTCACCACCACTATGGCCCCTGAAGTTTCAGCAGACCCAGCTGAGATTTGGCTTTCACTCCCCAATCTCCGCATGGAAGTGTGGAAGCAGGTGGCAGGCTCTGATTACCCCCTGCCCACCCAGCAGGGGGCAGAGGCCTTCCAGTTCCTGTCAGACAGAACCAGGTGGTGCTGACTGCCCCACACGGGCACCACTGAACATGGTCAGACCTTTCACTTCCTGTCTGGCTGAAACAGGCTGTGGTCTGGCTCTTGCATCAGGACAGCATCAGTAGAGTCCAGTAGCTGGCTGAGCCTTCACCCTGAGTCAGCAGACTTAACCAGGTGGGATAAGGCGGGGCTAGTCACCAGTAGGTTTCACCAGTCACCAGCATCCATTCCCATCTGGCACCAAGACTGAACGTGGTGAGGAAATTCGGGACTAGTAATCACTCCACTATCTCTGCTTTCCAGGTGGTGCTAATGGTAGAGAACCTGGCTTCCAATGCAGGAGACATAAGAGATAGCATTTCTATCCCTGGGTTGGGAAGACGCCCCTGGAGCAGGGCATGACAACCCAGTGTTCTCACCTGGAGAATCCCATGGACAGAGGAGAATCCCGTGGACCTGCCATGGGATTGCATAGGGTTACGGTCCGTAGGGCTGCACAGAGTCAGACACCACTGAAGTGAGTTAGCATGCATGCTATGTCAGCAAGGTCCAGTGGGTGGCTGAATCCCCACACTCACTCAGGAGCAAGGAATCTTAAGGAAGCAGTATTAACAAGGGCTAGCCAGCCCTTCTGCTCCCTTCTTCTGGTGTCTCTGGGGCCGGATGGGGAGTTGAGACATAACACTATCCAGCATCAATAAGGCATCAATGAGGCAGAGTGAGGTAATCTGAGGCGCCCTGCTTTCACTGGGAAGCTGTCAGAGGGGTGAAGAGAGAGGTGAAGTTGCATGCCACCATTCTTCAGTGAGACTGTAAGAGCGAATGCTCCACTTTTCCTGGAGTGATGTTGGCAGGACCCAGGAGAAAGATAAACACACTCATTCCGCTGGTGCTTGCACTACACATCAATAAGATGGCCACCTTCTAAAAAAGAAGACTAAATAAGTCTCATGATATAATATCCAAAAATGATCAGGAAACATTCAAAACTCACTTATATCCAGAACCAGGAAAATCACTATATGAACAAGAAAATGCAATCAACAGATGCTAACATTAATGTGAATTAGTGTTAGAGTTGGAGAAGGAAATGGCAACCCACTCCAGGGTTCTTGTCTGGGAAATCCCATGGAGAGAAGAGGCTGGCAGGCTATAGTCCATGGAGTCACAGAGTCTGACTCAACCGAGCAACTAAGTGCCTAAGCACACCAGGGTTAGAATTATCTGACAAGGATTTTAAGGACGCTATAAATTGCTTCAGCAATCAATTACCAGTTCTCTTGAAATGAATGACAAACAGAAAAGTCTCATAAAATAAATAGAAGTTATAAAAAAAGAACAAAATAGAAATTATAGGAGTGACATAGGTAATCAATAACCATAATAAAAATGTGTTAGATAAAGGTGATAGAAGATAGAATCAGTGAACTTGAGGACAGGTGATAGAATTTATCCAATCTGAACAACAGAGCAACTGAAAATATAAATGAGCAGCACCTCAAGGATCTTGAGACAACAAAAGCATTCATTTTTCTCATCTTTGGATATCTCAGAAGAAGAGCGAGTGTATCAAAGTGTTTCCCAAGAAATAACGGCAGTAAATCTAAATTTGGCATAAGGTATATAAACTGACAGGTTTAAGAAACCGAGTGAACCTCAAACACGATAATCCAAAGAAATACAAGCCAGATTGCATTGTAATTAAGTTTATGAAAATTTATAATAAAAGTTTTGAAAGCAGCTAGGGAAAAATAACAATCCATCAGTTGTAGAGGAATATCAATTCTTATCTGAAGCCATGGAGGCCACAAAGAAGTACGCTAACATGTTTCTAAACTACTGAAAAAAAAAAGAACTGTCAACTGTGAATTCTGCATTTGGTGAAAATATATCTCAGGAATGAAGGAAAATAAGGATATCCTCAGATAATGTAAAACTGAGAAGATACATTGTTAACAATCCTACCCCTAATGAATAATTAAAGGGAATGCTTAAACAGAAAGGAAATTATATGGAAGAAAGCTTTGACTATATTGTTTATTTATTCATTTGGCTGCATTGCATGTGAGATCTTAGTTCCTTGACCAGGGATTGAACAGCACACTGCTCTTCCAAATAATCTGTGAGGCAAGAATGAAGTCTTGAACCCTTATATTAAGATCGAACTATATTTAGCCCTTAGCATGTGGACGTAAACACAGGCAAGTGGCTTGACAGAAGGCTCTCGCTTCTGTGGACTGGGAGAGGGAACCACCCCAGAGATGTGCTGGGTGAATTACAGGCTGCCAAAGGGGGAGGTTGAATGGGGAGCCACCGTTTAGCCGAAGGTTTGCTGTCACGGGCACAGTGCTAGACTGCTTCCAGGAAGCATCTCATTTCCTCCTCATTATAGCTTAGCTGCGGGGAAGGCAATGGCACCCCACCCCAGTGCTCTTGCCTGGAAGATCCCATGAACAGAGGAGCCTGGTAGGCTGCAGTCCATGGGGTCGCTAACAGTCAGACAGACTGAGCTACTTCACTTTCGCTTTTCTCTTTCATGCATTGGAGAAGGAAATGGCAACCCACTCCAGTATTCTTGCCTGGAGAATCCCAGGGATGGGGGGAACCTGGTGGGCTGCCGTCTATGGGATCACACAGAGTCAGACACGACTGAAGTGACTTAGCAGCAGCATAGCTTAGCTGAGTCCTGATTTGCCTTATGTCATGATTCTGGAAGACTTTATACATCCTCTGATTCGTGACAAAGGTTTTACTGTCCTAATTTGCAGTGTAGAGTTATTGACGCAAGTAGCCGACAAATAGTACATTCCACCCAAATGAGATCGGGGTGAGATAAACTAGGAGCTGGGGACTGACACGTGCACAGCTGTTTTGCCGCTGTTCAGTTACTAAGTAGTGTCTAGCTCTTTGCGACCTCATGAACTGCAGCACACCAGGCTCTGCTGTCCTCCACTGTCTCCCAGAGTTTGCTCAGATTCATGTCCACTGAGTCAGTGATGCTCTCTAACTATCTTATCCTCTGACATCCCTTTCTCCACATTCAGTTCAGTTCAGTTCAGTCGCTCAGTCATGTCCGACTCTTTGTGATTACTATATATAAAATAAATAACGAACAAGGACCTACTGTACAGCACAGGGAACTATTCAAAATCTTGTAATAACCTATATGGGAAAAGAATCTGAAAAAAGAATGAATATATATATATATAACAATCACTCTGCTGTACACAGGAAACTAACACAACATTGTAAATCAACTAGACTCTAATATAAAATAAAAGTTAAATTAATTTTCTTTAAGAAAATAAACTTTATATCAGAACACATCTTAATGAATTCCCAGCTAAGCAAATTTTTCTCAGACCTAAGTATAGAAGAAACCTTTTTAAAGACAGAAATTCTTAAGAATCTTTAAATGTATATCCTAAAAGATCCTCCCAACACAGCTTGAGAAACACTTAACTTGAACAGAGAAAATCTAATTCTTTGAAAGGATCCTTCAACTGGGCTTCCCAGGTGGCTCAGGGGATAAAGAATCCTCCTGCCAATGCAGATTACTCAAGTTCAACCCCTGGGTCAGGAAGCTCCCCTGGAGAAGGAAATGGCAACCCATTCCAGTATTATGGCCTGGAAAATCCCATGGACAGAGGAGCCTGGCAGGCTACCATTCATGGGGTTGCAAGGAGTCGGCCATGACTTAGCGACTAAATCACCACCACCATCTTTCAATTGCAAATCAGTTCTACAAAGAAAGTGTATCTTTATAACTGGTAAGATATTTCTAAAGAGTAAGGCACTCCTAAAAATATATACAATAAGTTTATATTTTAATTAAATTAAAGTTAAAATATAAAACTTTTCATACATTTCACAAATATCCAAGCACTTTTAGACCCTGGTTCTAAAAAATAGCTTACTAGAAGACGCCAGACCCCCAAAGCACACTGACGGTGCCTTTTGAGGGAGTCAGCTCCTGAGAAGGCAAGTGGCTGCACTTTCCCTTTTGTCAGAAATGGTGTTGGTGCCACTCCAGCCGCTCTTTACACAGGAGACGCTGAAGTGTTTTGCCTGCTTTCAGGTTATGAGGGATAGCTGCCAAACTCTAGATGCACTACTTACTTTTCTGATTAGTTCCTAACTGGGGGTGCTGTTGTGTTTCTCCTTAAAATGCAGAGAAGTATGCTGCAGCTGTAAAGGTCTAAGTTCACCATTCAAAACCTATCTGGCCTGAAAGGATGATAGACTCTTTAGTGCTTTCCCAGAAGAGGGCAATTGGTTTTCTGTTTGTAGTCTAGTGTGCTGTTGGTAAATCCCAGGTTTTTCTCTTATGCACATAAGTCAAAGGAGGAGGAATTTGCTTCTGGTTCAATCAGTATTTCTCCTGGAAGGTAGGAGAGAGCCCAGGAGAGCTGTTAATCCAGTCTGCTGGGGTAGTATACGGCACGAGTGCAGAGGCAGGCTACTAAAGCCGTGACATGAGTGGTGAGGCTTGATGATATATAGACTTCACCTGCTCTGCAACCAGAGCCTGTAATAAAGTTTACAGTTTATAAAACACCATCCTAAAATATTTATGTGGCTCTGTAGGTGAATTGGATCTGTTTTTCAGCTCTGTATGCAATCATGCTGTACAAAAGCCACTGACCTTTATAAAGGAAAATATGGTGCTTCTCCTAAGCTGTTCGGTGAATTTAATGTTCTAAATTTAATGCTTTACTTGAGTGGGGGTTTTGTGTTCTGGGGATAGTTGAGGGAGAGTAGGAGAATGGTGAAAAAAAAAATTGGCTCCCTTAATATGTAGAGAGTAATTCTCTTTTTGCACTTCCTTAAAATGTTGACTATCCTCTGAAGTAGCATTGTCTAATGGAAAATATTTTCATCATCACAGGAAGTTTTATCTGTACTGCCCAATATGGTAGCCACATGTGGTTACTGATTACCTGAAATGCAATCAGTGTAATTAAGAAACTGAATTTTAAATCTTAAATTTAAACTTAATTTAGATTTAAGCAGTTACACGTGGCCAGTAGATTTTCAAGCATTAATTTTAATGTTTGTGGTTATAGGGTTCTTTATAAACATTTTGAAAACAGCCTGTTTCTACCTAGAAAGCTGTTTAATGCAAATACACTTTACAAGTGTTCACAGATCATCTGATTCACAACTGTGGGTCCGTAGATGTCTGTGCACCCTGAGGACATACATTCTGCCGTGAGATACATGAGATTTGAATTATGATCACAACAAGCTGTGTGAATTCAGTTAGATAATATTCTGAAAATGTGTTCTTTCATCTTCAAATTGAGCCTATTAATAATACCTACTTCATAGACTTGTTGAGAGGGTTAAATGAAAACATTAATCATCACTCTTAGGTTAACGGTTGAATCTATGAAAGAAATTATAGAACCATTTCATGTCTTAATTAAAAGGGACTTTATGAAGTTTGGTCTGTACTACCCAGTTTCTGTCAGAAGAATGGAGCCACTTATAATTACTATGGGAACATGGTATACATAACAGGAATTAGATCTTACACAAATATGGGAGCGGATGAAGAAAGGAAGGTCTGCAAGGAGGAAGTGGAAATTCAGGAAAGAGTAAACCATTTCAGTCTTAATGCCAAGGACGTGCCCTTTGTGCAGCAGTGCCAAACTGAAGCTCAGACAGAGTTTCGGGTGAAGTAGCAAAGAACAGCTTTATTGCTTTTCAAGGCAAAGAGGGACACAGCAGCTCATGCCCTCAGACATGGTGTGTCCCAGCCTGGGAGGATTTGGTGAGGCATTTTATAGCAATGTTCAAGAGTAGGCTTCCTGGTAAGGATCAGGGTGTGTGCTGTAATCTGGTCTCATATGATCCTGGGGAGCTCCTCTGATTCTTGAGGTCATCAAACCATGACTTAAACTATGGAATGAGGAATCATTCCTCAAGTACTAAATCCCCCATTTGTTATGGGTTTCATGTCTGTAAAGATCCCCTTCATGGATCACAGCCTTGCCCTGATGAAAGCACTTGCATAACTCAATGAAGTTATGAGCCATTCTGTGCAGGGCCACCCAAGCTTGACAGGTCATAGTGGAGAGTTCTGACAAAACATGGTCCACTGAAGGAGGAAATGGCAAACCACTCCAATATTCTCACCTTGAGAATCCCTGAACCTGGTGGGCTGCCGTCTATGGGATCACACAGAGTCAGACACGACTGAAGTGACTTAGCAGCAGCATAGCTTAGCTGAGTCCTGATTTGCCTTATGTCATGATTCTGGAAGACTTTATACATCCTCTGATTCGTGACAAAGGTTTTACTGTCCTAATTTGCAGTGTAGAGTTATTGACGCAAGTAGCCGACAAATAGTACATTCCACCCAAATGAGATCGGGGTGAGATAAACTAGGAGCTGGGGACTGACACGTGCACAGCTGTTTTGCCGCTGTTCAGTTACTAAGTAGTGTCTAGCTCTTTGCGACCTCATGAACTGCAGCACACCAGGCTCTGCTGTCCTCCACTGTCTCCCAGAGTTTGCTCAGATTCATGTCCACTGAGTCAGTGATGCTCTCTAACTATCTTATCCTCTGACATCCCTTTCTCCACATTCAGTTCAGTTCAGTTCAGTCGCTCAGTCATGTCCGACTCTTTGTGATTACTATATATAAAATAAATAACGAACAAGGACCTACTGTACAGCACAGGGAACTATTCAAAATCTTGTAATAACCTATATGGGAAAAGAATCTGAAAAAAGAATGAATATATATATATATAACAATCACTCTGCTGTACACAGGAAACTAACACAACATTGTAAATCAACTAGACTCTAATATAAAATAAAAGTTAAATTAATTTTCTTTAAGAAAATAAACTTTATATCAGAACACATCTTAATGAATTCCCAGCTAAGCAAATTTTTCTCAGACCTAAGTATAGAAGAAACCTTTTTAAAGACAGAAATTCTTAAGAATCTTTAAATGTATATCCTAAAAGATCCTCCCAACACAGCTTGAGAAACACTTAACTTGAACAGAGAAAATCTAATTCTTTGAAAGGATCCTTCAACTGGGCTTCCCAGGTGGCTCAGGGGATAAAGAATCCTCCTGCCAATGCAGATTACTCAAGTTCAACCCCTGGGTCAGGAAGCTCCCCTGGAGAAGGAAATGGCAACCCATTCCAGTATTATGGCCTGGAAAATCCCATGGACAGAGGAGCCTGGCAGGCTACCATTCATGGGGTTGCAAGGAGTCGGCCATGACTTAGCGACNAGGGGATAAAGAATCCTCCTGCCAATGCAGATTACTCAAGTTCAACCCCTGGGTCAGGAAGCTCCCCTGGAGAAGGAAATGGCAACCCATTCCAGTATTATGGCCTGGAAAATCCCATGGACAGAGGAGCCTGGCAGGCTACCATTCATGGGGTTGCAAGGAGTCGGCCATGACTTAGCGACTAAATCACCACCACCATCTTTCAATTGCAAATCAGTTCTACAAAGAAAGTGTATCTTTATAACTGGTAAGATATTTCTAAAGAGTAAGGCACTCCTAAAAATATATACAATAAGTTTATATTTTAATTAAATTAAAGTTAAAATATAAAACTTTTCATACATTTCACAAATATCCAAGCACTTTTAGACCCTGGTTCTAAAAAATAGCTTACTAGAAGACGCCAGACCCCCAAAGCACACTGACGGTGCCTTTTGAGGGAGTCAGCTCCTGAGAAGGCAAGTGGCTGCACTTTCCCTTTTGTCAGAAATGGTGTTGGTGCCACTCCAGCCGCTCTTTACACAGGAGACGCTGAAGTGTTTTGCCTGCTTTCAGGTTATGAGGGATAGCTGCCAAACTCTAGATGCACTACTTACTTTTCTGATTAGTTCCTAACTGGGGGTGCTGTTGTGTTTCTCCTTAAAATGCAGAGAAGTATGCTGCAGCTGTAAAGGTCTAAGTTCACCATTCAAAACCTATCTGGCCTGAAAGGATGATAGACTCTTCAGTGCTTTCCCAGAAGAGGGCAATTGGTTTTCTGTTTGTAGTCTAGTGTGCTGTTGGTAAATCCCAGGTTTTTCTCTTATGCACATAAGTCAAAGGAGGAGGAATTTGCTTCTGGTTCAATCAGTATTTCTCCTGGAAGGTAGGAGAGAGCCCAGGAGAGCTGTTAATCCAGTCTGCTGGGGTAGTATACGGCACGAGTGCAGAGGCAGGCTACTAAAGCCGTGACATGAGTGGTGAGGCTTGATGATATATAGACTTCACCTGCTCTGCAACCAGAGCCTGTAATAAAGTTTACAGTTTATAAAACACCATCCTAAAATATTTATGTGGCTCTGTAGGTGAATTGGATCTGTTTTTCAGCTCTGTATGCAATCATGCTGTACAAAAGCCACTGACCTTTATAAAGGAAAATATGGTGCTTCTCCTAAGCTGTTCGGTGAATTTAATGTTCTAAATTTAATGCTTTACTTGAGTGGGGGTTTTGTGTTCTGGGGATAGTTGAGGGAGAGTAGGAGAATGGTGAAAAAAAAAATTGGCTCCCTTAATATGTAGAGAGTAATTCTCTTTTTGCACTTCCTTAAAATGTTGACTATCCTCTGAAGTAGCATTGTCTAATGGAAAATATTTTCATCATCACAGGAAGTTTTATCTGTACTGCCCAATATGGTAGCCACATGTGGTTACTGATTACCTGAAATGCAATCAGTGTAATTAAGAAACTGAATTTTAAATCTTAAATTTAAACTTAATTTAGATTTAAGCAGTTACACGTGGCCAGTAGATTTTCAAGCATTAATTTTAATGTTTGTGGTTATAGGGTTCTTTATAAACATTTTGAAAACAGCCTGTTTCTACCTAGAAAGCTGTTTAATGCAAATACACTTTACAAGTGTTCACAGATCATCTGATTCACAACTGTGGGTCCGTAGATGTCTGTGCACCCTGAGGACATACATTCTGCCGTGAGATACATGAGATTTGAATTATGATCACAACAAGCTGTGTGAATTCAGTTAGATAATATTCTGAAAATGTGTTCTTTCATCTTCAAATTGAGCCTATTAATAATACCTACTTCATAGACTTGTTGAGAGGGTTAAATGAAAACATTAATCATCACTCTTAGGTTAACGGTTGAATCTATGAAAGAAATTATAGAACCATTTCATGTCTTAATTAAAAGGGACTTTATGAAGTTTGGTCTGTACTACCCAGTTTCTGTCAGAAGAATGGAGCCACTTATAATTACTATGGGAACATGGTATACATAACAGGAATTAGATCTTACACAAATATGGGAGCGGATGAAGAAAGGAAGGTCTGCAAGGAGGAAGTGGAAATTCAGGAAAGAGTAAACCATTTCAGTCTTAATGCCAAGGACGTGCCCTTTGTGCAGCAGTGCCAAACTGAAGCTCAGACAGAGTTTCGGGTGAAGTAGCAAAGAACAGCTTTATTGCTTTTCAAGGCAAAGAGGGACACAGCAGCTCATGCCCTCAGACATGGTGTGTCCCAGCCTGGGAGGATTTGGTGAGGCATTTTATAGCAATGTTCAAGAGTAGGCTTCCTGGTAAGGATCAGGGTGTGTGCTGTAATCTGGTCTCATATGATCCTGGGGAGCTCCTCTGATTCTTGAGGTCATCAAACCATGACTTAAACTATGGAATGAGGAATCATTCCTCAAGTACTAAATCCCCCATTTGTTATGGGTTTCATGTCTGTAAAGATCCCCTTCATGGATCACAGCCTTGCCCTGATGAAAGCACTTGCATAACTCAATGAAGTTATGAGCCATTCTGTGCAGGGCCACCCAAGCTTGACAGGTCATAGTGGAGAGTTCTGACAAAACATGGTCCACTGAAGGAGGAAATGGCAAACCACTCCAATATTCTCACCTTGAGAATCCCATGAACAGTATGGAAAGACAAAAAGATATGGCACTGGAAGAAGAGCCTCCCAGGTCAGAAGGTGCAATATGCTACTGGGGAAGAGCAGAAGGCAGCTACAAATAGATCCAGTAAGCCAGCTGGCAGGCCAGTTCAGTTGGTTAGAGCATGGTGCAAATAACAAATAGCTCCAGAAAGAATGAAGTGTCTGGGCCAAAGCAGAAATGATGCTCAGTTGTGGATATGTCTGGGGGTGAAAGTAAGTCCAATTCTGTAAATAACATTATTTCATATGAACCTAGAATGTTAGGTCCACGAATCAAGGTAAATTACACATGATCAAGCAGGAGATGGCAAGATTGAACATCAACATCTTAGAAATCAGTGAACTAAAATGGAAGGGAATAGGTGAATTTAATTCAGATAACCATTATATCTACTACTGCGTACAAGAATCCTTTATAAGAAATGGAGCAGCCTTCATAGTCAACAAGAGTCCTAAATGTAGTACTTGGGTGGGACCTCAAAAATGACAGAATGATCTCAATTTGTTTGTTCTATACAGTCAACAAAAATAAGACCTGGAGCTGACTGTGGCTCAGATCATGAGCTCCTTATTGCAAAATTCAGCCTTAAATTGAAGAAAGTAGGGAGAACCACTAGGTCATTCAGGTATGACCTAAATCAAATCCCTTATGATTATACAGTGGAGACGACATAGAGATTCAAGGGATTAGACCAGATAGATAGAGTGCCTGAAGAACTATGGACCCATGTTTGTAACATTGTACAGGAGTCAGTGACTAAAACCATCTCAAAGAGAAAGAAACTCAATAAAGCAAAGTGGTTGTCTCAGGAGGTTTTACAAATAGCCAAGGAAAGAATGTAAGTGCAAGACAAGGGAGAAATGGAAAAATATACCCAAATGAATGCAGGGTTCCAGAGAATAGCAAGGAGATATAAGAAGGCCTTTTTAAAATAAACAATGCAAAGAGGTAGAGGAAAAGAATAGAACGGGAAAGACAAGAGAGATCTTCAAGAGAATTGGAGACATGAAGGGAACATTTCATGCAAGAATAGGCAGGATAAAGGACAGAAACAGTGAGGATCTAAGAGGCAGGAGAGATTAAGAAGAGGTGGCAAGTATACACAGAAGGACTATACAAAAGCTTTTTAATGGTGTGGTCACACACCTAGAGCCAGAAATCCTGGAATGTGAAATCAAGTGGGCATTAGGAAGTATTACTACAAATAAAGCTAGTGGATGTGATGGTATTCCAGCTGAGCTATTTCAGATAATAAAAGATGATGCTATGAAAGTGCTACACTCAATATACCAGCAAATTTGGAAAACTCAGCAATGGCCACAGGACTGGAAAAAGTCAGTTTTCATTCCNATTACTACAAATAAAGCTAGTGGATGTGATGGTATTCCAGCTGAGCTATTTCAGATAATAAAAGATGATGCTATGAAAGTGCTACACTCAATATACCAGCAAATTTGGAAAACTCAGCAATGGCCACAGGACTGGAAAAAGTCAGTTTTCATTCCTATCTCAAAGAAAATCAATGCCAAAGATTGTTCAAACTAAAGTACAATTGTGCTCATTTCTCATGCTAGCAAGGTAATGCTCAAAATCCTTCAAGCTAGCTTCAGTACTTGAACTAACAACTCCCAGATGTACAAGCTAGGTTTCGAAGAGGCAAAGGAACCAGAGATCAAATTGCCAACGTTCTTTGGATCATGGACAAAGCAAGGGAGTTCCAAAAAAATCTGTTTCTGTTTCATAGACTATGGCAAAGCCTTTGACTGTGTGGATCACAACAAACTGGAAAATTCTTAAAGTGATGAGTATCAGCCCACCTTACCTGCCTCCTGAGAAACCTGTATGCAGGTCAAGAAGAAACAGAACCAGATAAGGAACGATTGACTGGTTGCAAATTGGGAAAGCCATATGACAAGGCTGTATACTGTTCCTCTGCTTATTTAGCTTATATGCAGAGTAGATCATTTGAAATGCAGGGCTGGGTGAATCACAAGCTGAAATCAAGATTGTCAGGAGAAATTTCAACAACCTTACATATGCAGATCCTACCCTCTAATGCAGAAGGCAAAAAGGAACTAAATAGCTTCTTAATGAGAATCAAAGAGGAGAGTGAAAAAGCTGGTTTGAAACTCAACATTCAAAAATCTAAGATCATGGCATTGGATCCCATCACTTCATGGCAAAGTTCAGTTCAGTTCAGTTCAGTCACTCAGTCATGTCCAACTCTTTGCGACCCCATGAATCGCAGCACGCCAGGCCTCCCTATCCATCACCATCTCCCGGAGTTCACTCAGACTCACCTCCATCGAGTCCATGATGCCATCCAGCCATCTCATTCTCGGTCGTCCCCTTCTCCTCCTGCCCCCAATCCCTCCCAGCATCAGTCTTTTCCAATGAGTCAACTCTTCGCATGAGGTGGCCAAAGTACTGGAGTTTCAGCTTCAGCATCATTCCTTCCAAAGAAATCCCAGGGTTGATTTCCTTCAGAATGGACTGGTTGGATCTCCTTGCAGTCCAAGGGACTCTCAAGAGTCTTCTCCAACACCACAGTTCAAAAGCATCAATTCTTCAGCGATCAGCTTTCTTCACAGTTCAACTTTCACATCCATACATGACCA
>SJYX01019600.1:81970-98230 GCA_006410675.1 Oreotragus oreotragus | reverse complement strand
ACTCACGTCCATCGAGTCCGTGATGCCATCCAGCCATCTCATCCTTGGTCATCTCCTTTTCCTCCTGCCCCCAATCCCTCCCAGCATCAGAGTCTTTTCCAATGAGTTAACTCTTCGCATGAGGTGGCCAAAGTACTAGAGTTTCAGCTTTAGCATCATTTCTTCCAAAGAAATCCCAGGGTTGATCTCCTTCAGAATGGACTGGTTGGATCTCCTTGCAGTCCAAGGGACTCTCAGGAGTCTTCTCCAGCACCACAGTTCAAAAGCATCGGTTACCATGTTGATAAAACACATTCAAGTGCATAGCTCATCACCTTATTTTAAAATGATTCTGATTTTATTATTTGCAAGTTAAAATGATTTTAGAATCATTTATACATGATTTTATAATAGACACCACCATCAGCACCAAAAGTCGCTCAGTCGTGTCCGACTCTTTGCGACCTGTGGACTGTAGCCCACCAGGACCAGCCGTCCATGGGATTCTCCAGGCAAGAATACTGGAGTGGGTTGCCATTTCCGTCTCCAGGGAATCTTCCTGACTTAGGGATCGAACCCAGGTCTCCCACATCGCAGGCAGACGCTTTAACCTCTGAACCACCAGGGAAGTCCCTTATAACAGACATGTGCTCCTTAAGTTGCAAATGAGCTTCAGAATATTGTCAGTGACTGGCACAAGAATGTCTAGTGGGGATTGTGATCAGAACACTGGTTTCTTGGTCCTCAGTGCCTGGAGGGCTCTGTCTGCACACAGCTGGCAAGCATGCCCTGGAGCCGTTCAACTGCGCTTTCTCTTATGCTGATGAGTGAGGATAAAGGCCCGAATAACCTCCAAAGACAGTTCACATTTCCATTCAAAGACAGTGAATCCAGTGGAACCAGCCAATTGATCACTGGCATGCACAGAAACACCTCAAGGCTGAATTACTCCTAGAGCTTTCTATCTCCCTGTGGATTATTAGCCTTTGGCTGAATTCAGGTATATCTTTATAAAATAAAAGATTAGTATCACCTTCTGGGCGAAAAAGACTGAGGCAAATTATTGTGCTCACATTTACCCATTGTGCCCCCCGCCCCAAGGAGATAAATCAATCCTCATTTTCTTTATGACAAACTTGTAGAAATAATGGCATATAAGCAAAAGAAATGCAAGGGAATTATTTATGTAATGGAGATATTTTTTCTCATAAATTGTCAAATAATAAATAGTTGCCAACCTGGTGGATTTTCCTAAGGCTGTGCTCTTTGCTTATCAACTTTATATATGATTTATGCAGGCAGATGCATCAGATTGAGAAACGATAAAGAAAATGTGACTTGCCTGAAAACTGAATCCAGAGATAAGCTTGTGAGTTTTAAAGCACTGAATCAGAATACAAAATTCCACTGTAATGATGATACAAAATTTATCTATTTTTCACCCAAAAATTGCCATGTAAAATACTGTATATTTAAATTAATCACCAAAACTTTGTGATGTTGATATTACATTGTTCGTTTTGCATAGAAAATACTTAAGCCTCAAGGATATGCAGCAACTATTTTACATGGCTGTCCAAGCTAGTGGTGAAGATGGATGTGTCTACCAAGAAATGCAGAAAGCTACAAATAAGAAGAGTTTATCAGGGATCTTAAGAACTGCAATTCAGGAGGCACTGCTTCAACTAACAATTCAAATCTTTTCCAAGGGAAATAGAAAATGGCAGGGGTTATAGGACAAGACACAGTGCTATTCCAGAGAAACTGTGCAGGTTATTTTCACACAACTGTGATTGGTACCAGTGAAACTGGAGGGAAGGGGGCAGGGCACAACTTTGAGTGAAAGACAGCCTGAAGGCACAACACAACTGATCAGAATCTGATTATAAATGAGTCCAAGATGGCAGAGAAGTCAGCTTGACTAGACCTTGATCCTCAGGATGAGCTCCTTGTAACACATCAGCACATCAGTGAGCTAAATGATACAACCAGAAGTGCCATGACAGTGCCCAAGCTGCGAAAGACCAAAGTGTGGGAGGCAGCTCAACACCTGGAAATCCCTGCCCCTTCCCAAAACTGTTGGAACGATCCTCCCACTCATTAGCCAGTGAAATTACTCAGCCCATAGAAGATAACCACATTATATTTCCAGGCCACACCCACTCTCGGTGTTGGCCCACACTCTGTTTGTGGAGTGTGTTTCTCACTGAATAAAATCTACTTCTTACCTACCACTTAGTCTCTCAGTGAACCCTTTCTGCAATGAGACACAAAAAAACATGAACCTCAGTCAGTCAATTCAGTTGATCAGTAGTGTCCAACTCTTTGAGACCCCAAGGGTGGTAGCACACCAGGCTTCTCTGTCCATCACCAACTCCTGGGGCTTGTTCAAACTCTTGTCCATCCAGTTGGCGATCCATCCAACCATCTCATCCCCTGTCATCCCCTTCTCCTGCCTTCAATCTTTCCCAGCATCAGGGTCTTTTCAAATGAGTCAGTTCTTTGCATCAGATGGCCAAAGCATTTGAGTTTCAGCTTCAGCATCAGTCCTTCAAATGAATATTCAGGACTGATCTCCTTTAGGATGGACTGGTTGGATCTCCTTTCAGTCCAAGGGACTCTCAAGAGTCTTCTCCAACACCACAGTTCAAAAGCATCAATTCTTCAGCGCTCAGTTTTTTTATAAGCCAATTCTCACATTCATACATGACTACTGGAAAAACCATAGTTTTGACTATACAGACCTTTGTCACCAAAGTGATGTCTCTGCTTTTTAATATGCTGTCTAGGTTGGTCATAGCTTTTCTTCCAAGGAGCAAGTGTCTTAATTTCATGGCTGCAGTCACCATCTGCAGTGATTTTGGAGCCCAAAAACATAAAGTCTCTCATTGTTTCCATTGTCTCCCCATCTATTTGCCATGAAGTGATGGGAGTAGATGCCATGACCTTGGTTTTCTGACTGTTGAGCTTTCAGCCAGCATTTTCACTCTCCTCTTTCATTTTCATCAAGAGGCTCTTTGCTTCATCATTGCTTTCTGCCATATGGTTGTGTCATTTGCATATCTCAGGTTATTGATATTTCTCCCGGTAATCTTGATTCCAGCTTGTGCTTCATCCAGCCCAGCATTTCACATGTACTCTGCATATAAGTTAAATAAGCAGGGTGAAAATATACAGCCTTGACGTACTCCTTTCCTGAATTGGAACCAGTCTGTTTCACCATGTCCAGTTCTAAGTGTTGCTTCTTAACCTGCATACAAATTTCTCAGGAGACAGGTCAGGTGGTCTGGTATTCCCATCTCTAGAAGTATTTTCCAGTTTGTTGTGATCCACACAGTCAAAGGCATTAGCATAGTCAATAAAGCAGAATAAATGTTTTTCTGGAACTCTCTTGAGTTTTTGATTATCCTGTGGATGTTGGCAATTTGATCTCTGGTTCCTCTGCCTTTTCTAAATCCAGCCTGAATATCTGGAAGTTCAGGGTTCACGTACTGTTGTAACCTTGCTTGGAGAATTTTGAGAATTACTTTGCTAGTGTGTGAGATGAGTGCAATTGTGTAGTACTTTGAACATTCTTTAGTATTGATTTTCCTTGGGACTGGAATGAAAACTGACCTTTTCCAGTCCTGTGACCACTGCTGAATTTTCCAAATTTGCTGGCATATTGAGTGTAGCAGTTTCACAGCATCATCTTTTAGGATTTGAAATAGCTCAGCTAGAATTCCATCACCTCCACTAGCTTTGTTTGTAGTGATGGTTCCTAAGGCCCACTTGACTTCACATTTCAGGGTGTCCGGCTCTAGATGAGTGATCACACCATCGTGATTATCTGGGTCATGAAGATCTTTTTTGTACAGTTCTTCTGTGTATTCTTTCTCTTCTTAATATCTTCTGCCTCTCTTAGGTCCATACCATTTCTGTCCTTTATTTAGCCCATCTTTGCATGAAATGTTCCTTTGGTATCTCTAATTTTCTTGAAGAGATCTCTAGGCTTTCCCACTCTATTGTTTTCCTCTATTTCTTTGCACTGATCGCTGAGGAAGTCTTTCTTATCTCTCCTTGCTGTTCTTTGGAACTCTGCCTTCAAATGGGCGTAACTTTCCTTTTCTCCTTTGCTTTTCACTTCTCTTCTTTTCACAACTATCTGTAAGGCCTCCCCAGACAGCCATTTTTCTTTTTGCATTTCCTTTTCTTTTGAAAGGTCTTGATCCCTGTCTCCTGTACAGTGTCACGAACCTCCATCCATAGTTCATCAGGCACTTTGTCTATCAGATCTAGTACCTTAAATCTATTTCTCACTTCCACTGTATAAATGTTAGGGACTTGATTTAGGTCATACCTGAATTTTTCCATACTTTCTTCAATTTCAATTTGAATTTTGCAATTAGGAATTCATAACCTCAGCCACAGTCAGCTTCTGGTCTTTTTTTGCTGACTGTATAGAGCTTCTCCATCTTTGGCTGCAAAGAATATAATCAGTCTGATTTTGGTGCTGACCATCTGGTGATGTCCATGCACAAAGTCTTCTCTTTGGAAGAGGGTGTTTGCTATGATCAGTGTGTTCTCTTGGTAAAACTCTAGCCTTTGCCCTGCTTCATTTCGTACTCCAAGGCCAAACTTGCCTGTTACTCCAGGTATCTCTTGACTTCCTACTTTAACATTCCAGTCCCCTACAATGAAAGGGCAACTTAGGTGGGAGTTAGTTCTAGAAGGTCTTGTAGGACTTCATAGGACTGTTCAACTTCAGCTTCTTCAGCATTACTGGTTGGGGCATAGACTTGGATTACCATGATATTGAATGGTTTGCCTTGGAAATGAACAGACATTTTTCTGTCGTTTTAGAGACTGCATCCAAATACTGCATTTTGGACTCTTGCTGACTATGATGGCTACTTCATTTCTTCTAAGGGATGCTTGCCCACAGTAGTAGATATGATGATCGTCTGAATTAATTCACTCATTATAGTCCATGTTAGTTCACTGGTTCCTAAAATGTGGATGTTCACTCTTGCCATCTCCTGTTTGACCACTTCCAATTTACCTTGATTTGTGGACCTGACATTCCAGGTTCCTATGCAATATTGTTCTTTATAGCATCAATTTTACTTCCATCACCAGTCACATCCACAACTGGGTGTTGTTTTTGCTTTGGATCCATCCCTTCATTCTTTCTGCAGTTATTTCTCCATTGTTCTCCTGAGCCTCAGTAAGTCCAGACATTGGGTGAGTGATTCTAATTAAAAGGTCATGCATTCAAGTCCCAAGCATGGTTTTGGCTGGTTTCTTGTCCTAGCCTCCTGGGTTCAAGTTCCAAACTGGGTTTTGGCTGGGTTCATGTCCTGGTGCATGGGTTCAAACCCCAATCTGAGGTAAACAGTTTCACCAGCAAGCATTCAGTCACTTGCCAGCAGTAGATTGACTGTTTAGCTGTGATCTCTAAGGAGTAAAGAGAACACATTCCAGGTGGCTTTGGATGGCTTTTGGATGGCAGAAGCTTGCATTGCTCTTGGAGATGAGCATGTGTAAGTTTACAGTTCAAGTTTCCTCCCTTTGATGACTCCTTCTCGGGAAAGCTTTGATGATAAATCATCTTATGTGCTAGTGCTCATTTGTTAATGTCATGAAACAAAAGTCCCTCAGAACCGGGAAGCTTCACTGTTTGTATGTTAAGTCCCACGGAAGAGGGAAAGGGACTAAGAGCCATGATCTTCAGATAATAATCACGTTCAACCAACAAGGAGATTTTCAGGAAGAAAGACTAGGCATCGTCCACACCTGAAATAATGACATACTTAGTCCATTTTTTATCTGTGGTATAAATTGTGGGACATGTCTAGTTGAGTAATTCAAGACTTTGTACACTCATAATTTTAATATCCTGAGCAACAGCAAGAAATACGGAGCATCATTAATTTAAGAAGGACAAAGAGAGGATATGAGGTATCTGAATCACATCCAAGACCCTTTAACATCTGATGAAATTTACTTTTATTGACTATTTCATCCCAACCAAGAATCAGAACCATCCATATCCACACACAGCTTACTGCCTATATTAACATGACTTTAAAAGTTGCCGGTAACTGTATTTCATTACAGGCAGTTCCTGAAAGATCCATCAACTCTTCAGTTGAAAGGATCAAATGATAGTGCATACTCTAAGACTTTCTTAACCTCTTGCTTCAAAATACTTGCCTTGATGCTGTGTACAAATCCAAAAATATACGTCTTTACAACTCTCATATTTAAAGACCTTAAACTTGATTTTAAACTCTCAATAAATAATCCAAGTTTGCTCTTCACTCTGTCCATCACTACTACTGGGGAAGAATACCTGTTCCTGAGGTAAGCAATAAACTCGACTTTGTTTTATTGGCTAGTCATTTTTCTGTTTTGGGAACTCTGCCTCTGGCTCAACTCAGCCAATATTAGAAAATTCACAGCTCATTGAATGCTCCATTCTCAATCACACCCTGTTTTCCCCACATATCTGTTTATACCCACCTGCCTGAAATGATTCCACACCCTCTTTCTTTATCCGACAAGCTTCAAGTTAAAATTTAAGATCAATTTGATTGTTATGTGAAGTCTCCTTCAACAATTACAGTTGGAGATAATTATTTCTCACTTAGTTGCTACCAAAGAAATTTGCCCATAACTCAGTTATTATAACTCCATTCTATATTATAAATATATGCATGTTTTTCATGCATATATTTGGTATATGCATGGTAGTATACATATATTTGGTATATACTCTGGAAGTATGTAAGATCCCTGAAAGCAAATAACATTAACATTTCTTTTACCTCAGTTTCTTAAACAACAGGTTTATTGACTGACATGTTATAGCTATGCATTTGTTATTTTTTGAGGCAATGAATATATAGTCAGCATGTATATTTTTAATATTAAGTACTCAAAAATTAAGTTATATTTTTGTTTTAAGATATTGAACAACTGGAGTCAATGATTCAGCAAGGTAGTGATGAAAGAAAATGGGGCAAATGGCTCCCTACTGTTTTTTTCCTATAAATACAGCTGAGACAGTTTAATTTATAATTAAGCACAGTCAGAGATTAACAATAAGAGATAAGAATAAAGCAGAACACTTATAACATGTGCTGTAATAAAACCTATGTGAATGTGGTCTCTTTTTTCTCAAAATATCCTATGGTTCTGTTTTACCCACCTTCTTCTTATGATGATGTACCGACTTGGTGAGATGAAGTGAAATGAATGATGGAGACATTTTGATCACTATATTAGGCTATTACTGACCTTCTGATGATTTGTCAGAAGGGGGTTCACTTGCTTTGGGTGATCCTGTGATGGCTGGATGTCAGGAGTGGATAATGTCAATGGTTGGAGAACTCAGGTGAGACAGAGCAGAATGACAGGAGGTTTCATCACACTACTCAGAACAGCACGCAGTTTAAAATTTATTATTTCTGGAACTTTCCATTTAGTATTTCTGGACCTGGGATGAACTCAGGTAATAGAAACCAGAGAAAGTGAAACCGTGGATAAAAAGGGACGAGTCTGTGGTCCAAGCCTCAGGGTCTTTGGCACAGTCTCGTTCCCTCTCAATCTGCAGAATGACACTCTGCTTATTTTACAATACATTGCTAGCTCACTGTTATTTTTTTAAGTCAGGTATTTCATTCAGAGCTGATTTTCAAATTCAGAGAGTAGATACTGTGCAAAATGGGAATGGATTTTACAGAAAGCTCAGGTTGAACATTATTCACTAAAGAAGGTATATTCGTCTACCTTCCCTATTCATTATACATTCTAGCTCTTATTTCTCCTCCATTCAGTAAGGAAAATTTGTATATAAGTTAAATATAGAATCTTCTTGGGTCAGAAAGAAAAAGATAGCCAGTTCAGTTCAGTTCAGTCTCTCAGTCATGTCCGACTCTTTGCAGCCCCACGAATCACAGCATGCCAGGCCTCCCTGTTCATTACCATCTCTCGGAGTTCACTCAGACTCACATCCATCGAGTCTGTGATGCCATCCAGCCATCTCATCCTCAGTCATCCCCTTCTCCTCCTGCCCCTAATCCCTTCCAGCATCAGATTCTTTTCCAATGAGTCAACTCAAGGACCTATATTTTAGAACAGCATATACTATATTCTAAATACAATTCTGAATAATTTACTGTTGCTAACCTAAGATATGCAGATGACACCACCCTTATGGCAGAAAGTGAAGAGGAACTTAAAAAGCCTCTTGATGAAAGTGAAACAGGAGAGTGAAAAAGGTGGCTTAAAGCTCAACATTCAGAAAACGAAGATCATGGCATCTGGTCCCATCACTTTATGGGAAATAGATGGGGAAACAGTGGAAACAGTGTCAGACTTTATTTTGGGGGGCTCCAAAATCACTGTAGATGGTGACTGCAGCCATGAAATTAAAAGACGCTTACTCCTTGGAAGAAAAGTTATGATCAACCTAGATTACATATTGAAAAGCAGAGACATTACTTTGCCGACTAAGGTCCGTCTAGTCAAGGCTATGGTTTTTCCTGTGGTCATGTATGGATATGAGAGTTGGACTGTGAAGAAGGCTGACTGCCAAAGAATTGATGCTTTTGAACTGTGGTGTTGGAGAAGACTCTTGAGAGTCCCTTGGACTGCAAGGAGATCCAACCAGTCCATTCTGAAGGAGATCAACCCTGGGATTTCTTTGGAAGGAATGACGCTAAAGCTGAAACTCCAGTACTTTGGCCACCTCATGAGAAGAATTGACTCATTGGAAAAGACTCTGATGCTGGGAGGGATTGGGGGCAGGAGGAGAAGGGGACGACCGAGGATGAGATGGCTGGATGGCATCACCGACTCGATGGACGTGAGTTTGAGTGAACTCTGGGAGTTGGTGATGGACAGGGAGGCCTGGCGTGCTGCGATTCACGGGGTTGCAAAGAGTCGGACATGACTGAGCGACTGAACTGAACCTAAGATTTAAAATGGAGATAGAATTAACACCCAATTCAAATCATTATGTAGAAAGTGTAATGTGATAATGTAAACAAAAGTGTTCTATGAATGATTAAGTGAAAGTAAAAGTCACTCAGTCGTGTCCAACTCTCCAGGCAAGAATACTGGACTGGGCAGCCTTTCCCTTCTCCAGGCGATCTTCCCAACTCAGGGATTGAACCCAGGTCTCCCGCATTTCAGGTGGATACCAGCTAAGCCACAAGGGATGCCTGAGTTCTAAGCAAGTTCAAACAGTTGGTAGTCAGGACGGGAGGGGATGTGGAGACAGCGAGCGGTAATCAAGGAACAGCAGTGTAGTCCTGGGGCAGGGCCCTGGTTCCCCCTCAAGGGATACACACACAGTATCTTTGAGGGGTAGTGAAGATATCAAAACCCCCACCAAGTGGGAAAAGTGAACTGTTTGCTGCCCACAAGCATGTAGACCCCAGACTGCTTATAAACAGGAGGTTGATGATTCTGAGTCCTACTTAACTCACCACCGAATCATCAGGAGAATGTCCACAAGCTGATCACACGCTGCTCCCTGAACACTGTAAGACATCGACTGCCCTCTCCAGGGTGTGACACAAAGTTTTGAGGGCACTAGCCCTCTGTGTCCCTCTTTGCCTGGCAAAATAATAAAGCTTTTCTACTTTGTCAAAATTCTGTCCCAGGAATTAATTGTCTCAGGGTCTAGAGGTCCAATTTGGGTTCAGTTGGGTACGAGGGGAGCAGTGAAATGATATGATGGATAAACAGTAGAGGTGTTATATCTCTGAGAGTGTGGCATTTGGGGTGAGGACAGAAGAGTGCTGATCCGGGTAGGCCTCCTGAGCTCCTGGGGCTTTCGGTGGGTCTTTCAGCTGTGTGCTTTCCTCTTCACAGAACATCTCTTGGGTTGTTTGTGTGTCTTTCAGGAACCAGCTGGAAATACCAGATGGGCTTCGAGAATGTGGAAACTCCAAGAAGTTTTGCCCCAATGCTGCTATCTCCCATGCACTGGAAAACTCCTGAAGGATTCTTGTCTTTCCTGTCCTTCATGTTCCTGGAGTTTCTTCCTGAGCAAAGTGTGAGGATTAATGAGAGCCCTGGGTCTCCCTGGCTCTGAGCCATGACACCAGCATTTACTAGTTTCATGACGTTAGGAGAAGTGATCACATTTGAGATATGGAACAACTCAGGAATAAATTTGTTTTCCTGGTTTGTTGGAAAGAACACAATAATGGTGTATGAGAACTTTTAATCCATAAACTGATATATAACTTTCAAAAAAGTTAGCACTTTCCATTACTAATGTGTCAATAAATTCTTGGCATCCTTGATATAGATTGATGTTTATTTATAGAAGCTACAAATGCAAACATACACAATGTGCTCTGTCATGCACACAGAGACACATCTGCCGCTAGACAGGCTGTAGGGAAGAGCACACTCGCTCTGCTTCTTTTCTCTATACACACACAATACTTCTGACACTAGGTCTGCACACTAATCCAGAAATTGCATGCCTCAGGGACTTTTATGGAGGCATGATTGACCATGAAGTCCATTTCCAGGCCCTCTTCTCTCTGGGGAATGGGGCCTAGGGCTGAAAATCAAAGCTTCTCATCATGGCTTGGCTTCTCTCGCATCCTGGAGCCCAGCTAGTGCCGCCTCATTAGGGCCACAGACACTCCTAGCACCCAGGGGGCTGACTTCAAGGGGTGTAGATGCTCTGTCAGAAATCAGGGCCAAAGACCAAATTTTAGAACAAACAACGCTCCCTATGCTCTTAACACTTAGGGAATTCCTCAGCTCTAGGAGCTTTGTTCCAGGACGGGGGTCAGATTTTACACACCACACACACATATGCATATATTATAAAGAGAAAGAAAAGGGACATATATTCTTTTATTTCACACCAGCAAACAAAGGCAGCACAGGAGCCTCAGCTTTAGGACAAGGACACACACTCACAGTAGGTCCAGCAGCAAATTAGATGAATAGGTCTGGAGTCAGTTCGATCTAGTGGCACAGATACTTGTTATTTAGCGTTCAAGGAAAAAAGTGCACTAGTATTATCTTTTGAGATCCTTGGTTTTCAACCTATTCAGCCTGTCCTGGACTCACTAGGTCACCAAAATATCTATCAGACATTACTCTGTCTGCCCTAATCATTTCGGTCTATTTTTTAGGGCACTGCTCTTTTGAGTTGATTAACTCTCCACTCCCATCCCACCCCTGCCCTTGGTCTTTTTCCTATTAATGTGGCTCAATCTAAGGCCCAGAAACAATCTTCTTTTCTGGGAAATGCCTCTTGTATTTCTAGTGACCATTAATTCTTAAACAGTTAGATCTCTTAAGATATAGTAAACAGATAGCAACATCTGGACTGCAGCAAAAATAGATGTCACACATCTAGGTATACTCAAAGCCAAGTTGTCACTGATAGCTTTTTTTTTTTTTTGGCATTTAGCTCGCAAAGAAAGTACTAGACTCAAAAATGATATTTGCAAGTGATTTTGACAACTTCAAGGAGAAGGAAATGGCAACCCACTCCAGTGTTCTTGCCTGGAGAATCCCAGGGACTGGGGAGCCTGGTGGGCTGCCGTCTATGGGGCTGCACAGAGTCGGACACGACTGAAGTGACTTAGCAGCAGCATCATGCAGAAATGATTTATAACTTGGCTAATAAAGGAGTTTTTCTCTCTCACAGTTATAAACATGCTTCAAGATCAGCATTTACTCTAATGTATAATGTTTGTATATAATGTATGTTCTTTTTGTAAATATCAGTTGTTAAAAAATATTTGCAGTCAATTTGCAATTTGAATGATGAGTGTCCAATTCAGCAAGCCAGACCACTTGTTTATTCAGTAGTTGCTCCGATGTCAAAGAATATACTAGTTTACTCAGGTTTTTTTTTTTTTTTTTTTAACACTTTTATCAAAGTGTGCTCTGTTCAAAGGGCCCTATAGGCTGATGACTAAAGGAAAATCAATACACATAAGACAATCAGTGAAAAAGTAAAATCCAGTAAAGTTCATTTGTGTGGTACCAGCAATATATACAAGAGAATTGCTAAGCGAAAAAGAAACCCATGAATATAAGAAAAATGTCTGGTACTCCAGACCTGGCACAAATGTGGGTGTATTTATTTAAATGAAAAAGTAGGCCTTTCAGAGCTGCTCACTGGGAATCTGACCGCGGTGCTTGAGTTGGTTTTCTCTGGCTCCTGTAACAAACGACAGCAAATCGGTTGGCTTCCGACAACAGAAATCTTTGCTTTCGTGGTTCTGGACGCCAGAATCACGGTGTTGGCAGGGCCAAGCTCCCTCCAAGGCTCTAAGAGGCAGTCCCGTCCTTGCCCGCCCAGGAACCCCGCCACAGGCATTCGCCGCCTCCTGGCTGCATCATTTCCGTTTCCGCCTTTGCGGTCACTTCCGCTTTCCTTCCGGTCTCTCTCCGCCTCGCTCTTATAAGGATGCACGTAATGGCGTTAAGGGCCCAGCGGAATGCACTTGGCTGTTTCCTCTAGTTTCTTTCTTCCTTCTTCCCTTCCTCCCTCCCTCACCTTCTCTTTCTCACTCTTTCTTTTATAGCCACTATGGACAACTTAAAAAAAATTAAAAGCCGAGCTACCGCATGATCCCACAACCCACTACCGGGCATCCCTTACAGCTTGCACCCAAGGCAGAGTGTTTCTCCCACCCAAGAGTTTTACATGAATCAATGACTGATTCTGTTCAATGAAACATCAATTCTAATGGTTTATCACTAAAATGCCATGAAAAATGCTCTGATCTGTTTGAAAATGGAGCAAAACAAAATAAAAACTTTTTCAATTGCAGGATTTCTCAGATATTTAGCTGCAACAAAATGCATTATAAGTCTTTAATGATAAACCAGGTTTAAACAGAGCAAAGGACAGTTTTATTTAAGAAGATACATGAGTTTGGGAATAGCAGAGGAATTTCACTGGGGGCAAGGAAGCATGGTGAACCATAGGCAAATTATGAGAACAAGTGATAACAGGTTTTCTTCTACAGAGGAAAGGAGGACGTTGGAAAGAGATGTTCTGGACAAAAGCTCTTTGGAGGAACGTGAGTTTGAGGTGGTGGTGGCTTCTCACCGGCTGCACTCAAGAGGGCAGCTTGCTGCTGTCAGTGGAGAGGACAGTCCTTCCTACCGGACTTCTTCAAGCTGCCCCGAGCGTGTGTGCAAGCTCTGCAACTCCAGCGCTGGGTTGTTTTCTTAGAACAATTTCTTAAACATTTTTACAAGAAGCTTTACAGACTTAAAGGAAAAAGAAAAAAGAAAAAGAAATTCTTTTCTCCCAGTGCATCTGGAGAGCTAACGTTCAAAAGATAATACTTGGAAACATGCAGCTGTAGTGGCACACCATCTAATTTCTAAATAACAAAATGTGTTACAATAGCTGCCATTACTATTAAACAATTTTCTGGAAGTTCTAGTCAAAGGCAAAAGGAGGAGAGAAGAAAAAGAATGTATAGCAAGAAATAAACCAGTCCATCCTAAAAGAAATCAGTTCTGAATATTCTTTGGAAGGACTGATGTTGAAGCTGAAACTCCAATACTTTGGCCACCTGATGCGAAGAACTGACTCACTGGAAAAGACCTTGATGCTGGGAAAGATTGAAGGTGGGAGGAGAATCGGACAACAGAGGATGAGATGGTTGGATGGCATCACTGACTCGATGGACATGAGTTTGAGTAAACTCCAAGAATTGGTGATGGACAGGGAGGCCTGGCATGTCCATGGGTTGCAGAGTTGGACACAGCTGAGTGACTGAATTGACTAACTGAAACCTATTGGAAAGAATGAAACAATAGGGTTGATGTCATCATATTCATTTTTTGAAAAGTATCTAGAGGATTCACTGTAATAGATTAATCACAATAATGACAAGATTCAACAAAGCAACTAAACAAAGAAGCAAGAGAGTTCCTAAATGTTTGTAAGGCCAGTTTGAACGTATAATATAGTGAAGTTTTCTTTAATAAAACAATAGGAATAGGTAAAGTGTGCATAAATAATCAATTCTAATGAGAAATGGCAAAGCTATAACACTTTCTAAGGACTATGCAAATTTCAATTAATAAACAAAGGTTTTCCTGGATGGAAAGATTGAGTTTTGAAAAGGCATTATTTATGTTTAAAAATACATCGTATATTGATTGAAACCTCATAATATCAGTGGAAAGCTATTTGAAATTGGACAAAATAATTTTAAGCTATTTAGAAACTTTTGGAAATCTATTTTGAAAAAGGGAAATAAGACACTTTCGTGATCAGATATATATATATAATATTAATACATCTATTATAAAAGTCCAACAATTCAATGAGTGATTTATTGGTATAACATGAAATATACAGATCTGTGAGCTAACACAAGCAGTTCTGAACTGGATCAGAGAATGTGTAATATGTAATATACGATATTATATATGCTATGTGACACATCAACACAGTGAAGGGATAAAGATATTCCAGTAAAGGCTAGAATATTCCTTTTCCTGTAAATTTTGACCAGCAGATAGATGTTTGTTTATCTGTGTAGTTATATTTACATACTTATGTATGTATGTTTTAACATCTACATTATCAAAGCGGGTCTCCCATTCAAGACCTAAGCAGGCCCAACTCTGCTTAGCTTGCCAGGTCAGATGAGATTGGTGCATTCAGGGTGGTGGTTATCCTTAGTGAAATAAGTCAGATAGAGAAAGAGAAATACTCCGTGTTATCACTTATATGTGGAACATAAAAAATAAAAGCAAATATATATGGCAAAACAGAAATAAGCTCACAGATACTGAGAAGAAACTGGTGGTTATCGGTGGGGAGAAGAAAGCAGGGGGTAAGAGGCTGGCATGGGACTAAGAAATAGACGCTGCTGATTAGTCGCTAAGCTGTGTCTGACTCTTTTGTGATCCCGTGGATTGTAGCCACCAGGCTCCTCTGTCCCTGGGGTTTCCCAGGCAAGAATATTGGAGTGGATTGCCATTTCCTCCTTCATGGGATCTTCCCAACCCAGGAATCAAACCCGGGTCTCCTGGATTGCAGGCAGACGCTTTACCCTCTGAGCAAACAGGGAAGCCTTGTGAAATAAGTAAGCTACGTGGACAATAGAACAGCGTGGAGATTACAGGCAGTGGAATGCAGCCAATACTTTATAACTTCATGGCTGAGTGATGAACAGTAACAATTTTATAACTTTAAATGGAGTGTTGTTGGTCAGTCACTAAGTCATGTCTGATTCTCTGTGACCCCATGAACTGCAGAACACCAGGCTTCCCTCGCCTTTACTGTCTCCTGGAGTTTGCTCCCATCCATGTCCATTGAGTTGGCGATGCCATCCGACCATCTCATCTTCTGTTGCCCATTTATCCTTTGCCTTCAGTCTTATTCAGCATCAGGGTATTTTCCAGTGAGTTTGCTTTTTGTATCAGGTGGCCAAAGTGTTGGAGCTTCAACTTCAGCATCAGTGCTTCCAGTGAATATTCAGGGTTGATTTCCTCTAGGATGAACTGGTTGGATATCCTTGCAGTCCAAGGAACTCTAAAGAGTCTTCTCCAGCACCACGGTTTGAAAGCAGCGATTCTTCAGCATTCAGCCTTCTTTATGATCTAACTCATATCTGCACATGACTACTGGAAAAACTACAGCATTGAACTGCTATGTTCTGTTCCTGAAACTAATAAAATATTAAATTAATCATATTTCAATAAAGAAAATATGGCCTAATACTTAAGACTGCCAATGTCTTATTGAGAAAGCAGCAAAACAAAGTGTTTATTTAATTTATTAAAGCATATATAATCAGTTTACCATTGCACTCATCTCACACGCTAGTAAAGTAATGCTCAAAATTCTCCAAGCCAGGCTTCAGCAATATGTGAACCGTGAACTCCCTGAGGTTCAAGCTGGTTTTAGAACAGGCAGAGGAACCAGAGATCAAATTGCCAACATCCGATGGATCATGGAAAAAGCAAGAGAGTTCCAGAAAAACATCTATTTCTGCTTTATTGACTATGCCAAAGCCTTGGACTGTGTGGATCACAATAAACTGTGGAAAATTCTGAAAGAGATGGGAATACCAGACCACCTAACCTGCCTCTTGAGAAATCTGTATGCAGGTCAGGAAGCAACAGTTAGAACTGGACATGGAACAACAGACTGGTTCCAAATAGGAAAAGGAGTACGTCAAGGCTGTATATTGTCTCCCTGCTTATTTAACTTATATGCAGAGTACATCATGAGAAATGCTGGACTGGAAGAAACACAAGCTGGAATCAAGA
>SJYX01019600.1:35268-77865 GCA_006410675.1 Oreotragus oreotragus | reverse complement strand
GTATAAGAGACAGTCTCATGATGTACTCTGCATATAAGTTAAATAAGCAGGGTGACAATATACAGTCTTGAAGTACTCCTTTTCCTATTTGGAACCAGTCTGTTGTTCCATGTCCAGTTCTAACTGTTGCTTCCTGACCTGCATACAGATTTCTCAAGAGGTAGGTCAGGTGGTCTGGTATTCCCATCTCTCTCAGAATTTCCACAGTTTATTGTGATCCACACAGTCCAAGGCCTTGTCATAGTCAATAAAGCAGAAATAGATGTTTTTCTGTACCACAAATTTCGTTGTTAATGGGGTATTTTTGCATTATGTTTTTAACAACTTTCCACTTGTATTTTAAACTTGGGACCAACTAGACATCATTTACTAAAGCTAGGAGCAATTCTTATAGGATGATTCATCCAGATGTTGCCCAAACCTGTAATCTTCTTTAGCTGTAAAAGTCCTGATACAACTCTCACCTTCCAGCAGCTTATTGCAATTTCCCAGCATGTGAACTTTGTGCCCACACAATGCATCTTCTCTTTTCAAAAATATACACTGATCATATCATACCTATATGAAAAAAAAAATCCTCTAATGGATTCTTACATTAATTAGGATAAAACAAGCTGCAGTGACAATTTCAAAAATGTCCATTGCATGTTAGAATAAACGCTGATTTTTCACTCATGTATCCATCTAGCATGGGTGTTCTTGATTAGAGAGCAGGGCTAAGCTTCATCTAGTCATTCAAAACCTAGGTTGCTGGTGAACATTCCTTCTTCTTTATGGAGCTTCCAAGGTGCCCTGCACATCATTATTCAACCACAAGATGGGAGGCAATGGAGAAAGCTAATCCTTATTTTATATTCCCTCCCCTGAGAGAGACACCTAATTAGTAAACACTAGTCACTATACGGGCTTCCCCGGTGGCTCAGTGGTAAAAAAATCCGCCTGCCAGTGATCGATCCCTGGGTCAGGAAGATGCCCTGGAGAAGCAAATGGCAGCCCACTCCAGCATTCTTGCCTGGAGAGTCCCTTGGACAGAGGAGCCTGGCGGGCTGCGAAGTCCATGGGGTCACAAAGCACTGGACGTGACTGCGCAACTAAACAAAAGCAGCAGCAAGCCCCATCTAGATTCACAGAGACTATAAAGTGTAGCTGGTGGGGAGGCCTCTTTTTAGCAGTAAATCTGCCTCACAGGAGGGGATCCCAAATCCTCGGTGGTCAATCTGCTCTCTCTGACATAGTTTCCATCCCAGCCTTCTCAGTAAGAAATGCAGATTGGTGAGCTGATCTAGGCTTTTGCTAACACGTCTGCTTCTTTTCCTGTGTCTCCCCTTTGCAGGCATACAGTTCAGGGCCTCCTAACCCTGCTGCTCCAGAATCTCACCATTAAGCCTCCAGATCCGTGAACAAGCTCTTTCCTTGCCTGGATTTCTTTCTCTTATTGATAGTTTCCTGAATCCTGAAAGTATAACTGAGATGTTCTCAAGCTCATCTTCATGTAGCAACTGATGCATTTGATACAGCTGAGGCATGTCTCCTAATCTGGGATGAACTCTCTGAAGGCAGGCATCATTTTATGTGAATGAGGAGTTCAGGATGGGCCACCCCAAATACGCTTCTCTGGCATATTGATTATTTAGAGCAGAAGGCTCTTGAGAAACAGCAGATGTAGGAAGGTCTCTCTGAGCTTCCCTTTTCTACCTCAAAGCCAGTCGTAAAAGTTCTGTGAGAAAAGAAACCTCTTTGGACTGAGAAAAACATTCTATCACCTGATGGGAGTCAATGCTCTGTATGTAGAAAACTACTAAAATAACCTTTAGTTTCCATCAGTTTCCTGCATGTATTTCCTTGTCCCTGGCCCACTGTTTACTACCCCTGGCCCAAGTTAAATTGTCTTGTCCAAGTCCCACAATTTATCATTCTTTGTTTTGAAAGTGTATAAGATTTAGGGACTTACAGCTTCTTCAGGTCTTCATTTTCCGTTTAAGACTCTCTTGTCTATGTAAAAAATATTAAATAAAACGTGCATGCTTTTCTCTTGTTAATGTCTGAGGTCAGTTTAATTCTTAGGTTCAGGCATAGAAAAAAGAAAGTTTTTTCTCCTTTCTATTAAGTTCCTTTAGGGAAGGCATAAGCCTGCTTGGCTAAAAATGTATCCCACATTTCTAACACATATTGGGGCACAGAACAGATGTTCAGAAATGTTTGTTGAATAAGTGAGGGCACACAGTTTGCATTTTGTGTTAGGAGTATCTATCAGTGTTGATAAAAACATACAAAGAAGCAAGTAGGAAAGAAAGAAAATAGAGGGGAGGGAGAGTAGGTTCTGTAGCCAGGTATCCTTTATTTCAAAGCTCACCAGCCATTTGAGGTTTGAAGTCATAATTAATACTGTTGTTGGAGTAAAATAAGTGAATAAGCAAATGAGTTTGCATCCTGGTGGTAGACTTCTCCTCCATGAACAGAAAGGACAGTAACTCTTCTTAATGTTATTTATTAAAGAGACTTCTAATTTACCTACAACCTTTTAGCTAATCTCCAATTTCTAAATCTCAATAAATGCTATTTGGGAGGAAGGGGATCAGGAAATGCTATGATTTAAAGACACCAGGAAGATATGGTGAAGAAAAGTTTAAACAGAGGAACATTCTGAATCTCAGACTAAAAATCAGTTCAGTTCAGTTCAGTCATGCCTGACTCTTTGTGACCTCATGGACTGCAGCACGCCAGGCCTCCTTGTCCATCACCAACTCCCGGGGCTTTCTCAAACTCGTGTCCATCGAGTCGGTGATGCCACCCAACCATCTCATCCTCTGTCATCCCGTTCTACTCCAGCCTTCAATCTTTCCAAGCATCAGTCTAAAAATACTCAGAAGAAATAGTAAACTTTTATAACAAAGCTATGATTTTTCCAGTAGTCATGTATGGCTGTGAGAGTTGGACCATAAAGAAAGATGAGCACCAAAGAATTGATACTTTTGAACTGTGATGTTAGAGAAGACTCTTGAGAGTCCCTTGGACAGAAAGGAGATCCCACCAGTCCATCCTAAAATAAATCAATCCTGAATATTCATTGGAAGGACTGATGTTAAAGCTGACACTTTGGCCACCTGATTTGAAGAACTAATTCATTTGAAAAGTCCTTGAGGCTGGAAAGATTGAAGGTGGCAGGAGAAGGGGATGACAGAGGATGAGATGGTTGGATGGCATCACCGACTCAATGGATATGAGTTTGAGCAAACTCCAGAAGTTGATGATGGACAGGGAGGCCTGGCGTGCTGCAGTCCGTGGGGTTGCAGAGTCAGACACAACTGAGTAGCGGAACTGAACTTAGCTGATATCTATAGTTTAAAAAGCACTGACATCTTCTTCAGTAAGAAGATGAAATCATTCCAGATATCTCTGGGGAGAGTGGAGGGCTCAAAGAGAGCTCATGGGTGTGGAGTTGTCTAGAAACCATCTGAATTCTACAACAAAGTCTGTTATAAAAATCTATTAAGAGATCTTTCTTTTTCAAATATTTGGAAAGTTTCTACGAGATATCTCCAAAAATGGTATTAATATGGAAAAAAAAAAAAAACACACACAAAAACAATTGCTTTCTTCCTTGCTCCATGCTGGTTATCCTGGGATGCATTCAGTGGAGGGGCGTTTAAAAGGCTCAGTGAATGACTTCATTATGTATAAATGGTAATGAGCTTGAATGTTCCTCTCTAGTGACATCTACAAGAGAAATTCCCTCATTTACTCAAACCTCTTTCCCTGTAGAAAACATGATGTCTTTTCTCAAAGAGTCATACAATGACAAGCTTAAAGGCAAAGCATACTTTACTCTGAGATCTTCATCTAATTTTTAAACACTGAAGATTGCAAAGGGAAATGTTCCTTCTCTTTTGAGACCACCACCTAAATGTGTGTCTCTGATTTCTAATATATTCAAGATCTGAATCTAATTATCTTTCACTGTAAGATTCCCTCACTTTATGTAATGCCCTTCAAGATCAGTGCTCTTTTAAATCCTATAAACTCAATCCCTTTTGTTAACCTAAAATCAGCTGCTGTTTTCATTTATTTAAGCCATTCATGAAATGTGTATTCAAAGTGGAAACGCAAACACCATAGCTGTGTAATTGCCTCTGTGATTTCCACAGATCATGGTGAACCCGAGATCCCGAGGCAGCACAGGGTGGATGCAAGTGATTTCCTTGGGAAGCAAGTGCTGGGGTGGACAGTTTACCAGGGAACGCGCTGGGGGTTCCAGCACGGAAGGAAATCGGGAAATGCAGGACCGGACAGAAGGAGGCTGGGACGGCCCTGCGGTCTCAGAGGCAGCGCGGGGAGGACGCGGTAGGCCTCTGTCCCTTCCGCTCTTCAGGATGGATGGTGGGTCCTCTCCACCTTTGATTCCTTGCTGGCTGCAGGCTGTCCAGGGAGTGAACCTGACCAAGCGAGGCGGGTGTCCACGCATATTTAGAGATGTGTATAAGAGACAGGTCTCAGAGGCAGCGCGGGGAGGACGCGGTAGGCCTCTGTCCCTTCCGCTCTTCAGGATGGATGGTGGGTCCTCTCCACTTTTGATTCCTTGCTGGCTGCAGGCTGTCCAGGGAGTGAACCTGACCAAGCGAGGCGGGTGTCCACGCACGGCGGTGCCCGGAGGGCGCGGAGAACTGGGCCTCCAGGAGCTGGAGGGACGATCTGGGCATCCAGCGCTCAGCAGGGAGACGCAGCTCTTCCCTGGAAAGTGCGGAACCGAGAGGCGCTGCGGTCACAGCTGCACTTGTTTCCTCGCTGGGAACACTGCAGGAAAACACAGTCCTGAGGCGGCGGGGACGGGTTCAGGGGCCGGTCTCCTCGCTCTCCTCATCTCAAGCTCCGAGGGGAAAGGAGAGACCCCCCCACCGGCGCGCAGGCGCTCGGGGGCCCGCAGGGGGTAGCGGCCGCCTCGCGGTGCCTTGATTAGAGCCACGTGTCCCTAGAGCAGGGACACGATTTCTCCTGGTTTCTGCGGGCACACGCTGGCCTTGTCTCGCGCTGGAGGCTGCTGGGACCCCGCATCAGCAGGGCAGTGATGATCCTCTCCTCTAAATGGCAAGCGATCAGCAGCGCAGTCTACCTGCGGGAGGAAGGACCTGACCTGACTTCGCACGCTTGCTTTTTTACCTCATCATCCTCCCTCCAATTATTTTTTTTTCATGAAGGAAATAGAGTCACCCCTCGGACCTTACCCTGGTGCAAATGTGGGGGACGTTTGGCAAGCGGGTAAAGGAAAACCCCAGGACTCCTCATGTGTCACACCACCCACTGCGCTTGGCAGTCAGGCCCAAAGACCGTGATAATTATACTTTCTTAAATAAATGAAATGAGACTGGAGAAATGATGTCAAACCAATATTTATTTTAATATGTATATAGAAAGTCATTTGCAGTATCAAGTGGCTACAAATGAACTCCCAATGGAATGTATTATATTATTAAAATTGTGCAGTGAATGACTTTAAAAACAATAAAAAGTCACTTTATAATCTAGATTCTATTAACAATAAATGCCCAGTTACCCTACTGCACTTTTACTAATCCATTAAGCTACAGTTTTAAAATCACTTATAAGGAAATGTTCGTATTAGATATAATAAAATGCTGCTATAACATGTTGGATTTTAATTACTGTTCTTATAAAATATGAATTAACATAGTGGCAATTCACTTGAAGTCTAATTAACTTGCTTTAGTTATCTTGCTCAGTGCCTACAATATTCTACAATAGTACAATGCAAATACTCTTTACAAAGTTAACATATTAATAAGAAAATGATTATGTATTTTCTCCAATTTAGTTTCTATTTAATTATATCACAAACTTGGTTTGTCTCCCAACAAAGTATCAATTTTGTAAATGGTATCTGGAGCAGTCACTTGATCATAGATCTTAGAAACAAGCTAGCGCCTTATTCGGAGAAGGCAATGGCACCCCACTCCAGTCCTCTTGCCTGGAGAATCCCAGGGACGGGGGAGCCTGGTGGGCTGTAGTCCATGGGGTCACTAAGAGTCGGACAGGACTGAGCGACTTCACTTTTGCTTTTCACTTTCATGCATTGGAGAAGGAAATGGCAACCCACTCCAGCGTTCTTGCCTGGAGAATCCCCGGGACGGGGGAGCCTGGTGGGCTGCAGTCCATGGGGTCGCACAGAGTCGGACACGACTGAAGCGACTCAGCACCGGCGGCAGCAGCGCCTTATTAATTCTGTGCAGTTTTTTAAAGGAGGCTGTGCCTCCTGTCCGACTTCCTGCCCCTCCGACTGCTGCTCCTCTGACTCTTCCACGGCTCTGATGAAGTGAAATTAAGACCACACGGAGCCCCGGCTCCACGCCCTCGGCATCCTCTCTGATGAGTGGGCTGACGTGGAAAAGACAGGAGACTGGCAGGAGAGAGGGATGCCAGGGCAAGTACCAAGGTCAGCATACTGGGCACGGATAAAATAGTGTAAAGTCTGCGAAAACTGATGTGGTACATCTTACAAAATACGAATGACAAGATGAGTTGCTTTCATTTTTTTTTCTTTGTAATATTCAGGCAAAATAGCTCAAATTTTCTTGCCAATTCTGGAAGACTGTGTCAGATAACAGAATTGGAAATACGGTGTACTTCCATCAGCTGAACAGAGACCCATCCCAGCTTCCTACTCTGTCATCCTCTGGATCCTGCTTGGCAAGCTCTAAGGTTCATTGTTTTCCTCGTGGGATATCACACATCATAGGTGATACTGAATATCACCCTTGAATATCCACTTCTGACCGGTTTTCATAGAATCCCAAATTACAACAACTCTTAAGCTCGGCTCTGATGAAGTGAAATTAAGACCACACGGAGCCCCGGCTCCACGCCCTCGGCATCCTCTCTGATGAGTGGGCTGACGTGGAAAAGACAGGAGACTGGCAGGAGAGAGGGATGCCAGGGCAAGTACCAAGGTCAGCATACTGGGCACGGATAAAATAGTGTAAAGTCTGCGAAAACTGATGTGGTACATCTTACAAAATACGAATGACAAGATGAGTTGCTTTCATTTTTTTTTCTTTGTAATATTCAGGCAAAATAGCTCAAATTTTCTTGCCAATTCTGGAAGACTGTGTCAGATAACAGAATTGGAAGTACGGTGTACTTCCATCAGCTGAACAGAGACCCATCCCAGCTTCCTACTCTGTCATCCTCTGGATCCTGCTTGGCAAGCTCTAAGGTTCATTGTTTTCCTCGTGGGATATCACACATCATAGGTGATACTGAATATCACCCTTGAATATCCACTTCTGACCGGTTTTCATAGAATCCCAAATTACAACAACTCTTAAGCTGTTTGGATCAATTTCTTCCCATTCCCTTGCATATTGAGGAAAAGGAGTGAGGGGAGGGAAAGAAGGAAGCTTTCCAGGTGAAGTGATCCATGCATGCTGCTTTTGCCCTTTATCCAGAGAAATTTCCAGTTCTAGCTTGTGCATGGGACCCCCTGGCATTTTATGATCTTTAGCATCTGCCCAAATGAACACTGTTAATGCTTCCTGCCAAACTGCAAAAGTCTTCAATTTGAACTCCTTTCTAGTGCCTTATTTATAGAGACAATTGGAAACAGTTCTGCTAAATTTAGATCATACATTCTCAAGGGTAGGTGAACCTTCCTGCCAATGCAGGAGACACAGGGGATGAGGGTTCAATCCCTGGGTCAGGAAGATCCCTGGAGAAGGAAAGGGAAACCCACTCCAGTATTCTTGCCTGGGAAATCCAAGGACAGAGGAGCATGAGGGGCTACAGTCGATGGGGTCACAAAAGAGTCAGATCCTACATAGCAACTAAGCAGGCACGATTCTTAAGGGTTAAGGGCTTTTCCAGGGGTCATGTATGGATGTGAGAGTTGGACTGTGAAGAAAGCTCAGCACCGAAGAATTGATGCTTTTGAACTGTGGTGTTGGAGAAGACTCTTGAGAGTGGTTTGGACTGAAAGGAGATCCAATCAGTCCATCCTAAGGAGATCAGTCCTGGGTGTTCATTGGAAGGACTGATGTTGAAACTGAAACTCCAACACTTTGGCCACCTGATGCGAAGAGCTGACTCATTTGAAAAGACGTTGATGCTAGAAGGGATTGGGGGTAGGAGGAGAAGGGGACGATCAAGGATGAGATGGCTGGATGGCATCACCAACTCGATGGATATGAATCTGAGTGAACTCCGAAAGTTGGTGATGGACAGGGAGGCCTGGCATGCTGAGATTCATGGGGTCACAAAGAGTCAGACACAGCTGAGTGACTGAACTGAACTAAAGGTGATATTATCTCCTAGGGGGTAACAAAAATTGTTTTTTGTGGAACAAAAAAGCTTACTATTTTTATGTGTAAAGCTCAGATATACATATGGCATATAAATAGATATCTAGTATATCTGCAGTAGTAATATTTCATTGGGGAGCCATTTGGAAAAATTAAATGTCAAAAAAAAACCTCCCTTAGGGGTGAGATAAAGAAAGAAAGTATTAAGAAATAGTAATGCAGATAAACAATTTGAAAAATAACAGCAGGAGCACTTTGGTGTCTTCCAAAGAGGATTCCAGCTTGAATGCCACATGGAGTGGTCAGAGCACCGCATCCCACCCCCAGAGGCATTTGAGTTCTTGAGACAGTGTCCGTGTTTTCTTCTTATTCTAATTTCTGAATAGCATGTTGGCGACCCCGCGCTTGACCTGATTTGTTGCAGCAGAGAAGGACACGAAGGTTTGGGTACAATCAGACCGGAATGTTCACTGAGTGCCCTGCTATATTTCTCAGCCCCTCTCCAGTTAGATGGGGCCAGAGGGCCTGTGCTGGTCTACAGGCTAAAAGCAGAAATAAGAGCCTCGCTTCCAGGGCAAAGCGCTCAAGAGCCAGTGGCAGGGGCTGCAGATGGTGCAGTTACAAATGGGCAGAGCCTCCAACAGCCGGTCCTGCGGGCGCGGACGAGTGGCCCCTGCTCGTCTGCCTTGGAAACGAGCTGCAGGGAGAGATCAGCTCTGCTGAGGTTCAGGCCCTGAAATTCTGGGACTGATTTCTCAGAATCTCACAGCCTAACCTATCCTGAAAAACACAAAGGTGATTGCTAGCTTTGAGATGTGGAGCTGATTTGGGGGTTCCAAATCTATTAATCTCTACAGTGACTTTCCAGCCTTTGCAAAATTTACTGTGGTATATAAAACCCTGCTTTATGTACCAGATAGAAATGTTTCATAAGCTTCCTAATGGAAAACCCACAGGTCTTCCCCAGAAGCAATCTGCTGTCTTCTGACAGTTATTTCTTAAAGAATTTATTTCAGTGACCTCAGTGGTGAATCTTAATAATAGTCAAATCTCAGGGTGGGGTTCACAGGATTAAAAAAGAAAATACCATAAAACAAAAGTACCAGTGCTTTGAGAATTATTTATTTTTATTAAGATACACTTGCCTCCAGCATTCCTTTTAAACCCAGCCTCATTTCTTTTAAGTCCTGGGCCTGTGGGCCAGTGCTTATTTGCATGCTAATTACCAGCTAAAGGCATTTTATGCTGATCTAAGGTCTTTAACCAATTAATGAACCAGGGAAAGCTGATCTTTCCTCGGAGGAGAACTGCTTTACTTTCATCATCACCGCATTCGGTGTACCCATTGCTTCATATTTCACGCTCTTTCCTGAACATACAATTAGACAATTAAGCAGCCATGCTTAGATGCCACTGAGGATCTCGTGGAGTCTGTCTGTATTTAGGAAACACGCCAAACACTGCAGATGTGTAATTGACACAAAATGGAGAAATGGAGAGTCTAAAAACCCACTAGCGATCACTTGTCGGTCATCCACTCTACATGCAGTCTTCTTGCTATCCCGGGAGCTTTTTAGAGGAATGTATATCCTGCCAAAGGTCTTAAATCTTTAGGTGAAGCCCTATACAACCCATTGATTATAGACCTGTTAATGGTGCCTTTAGGGACACTACAGAAATATAAGACAGCCGTGTAGTGGGTAAAAAGTTAATAAGACGACATTGAACACTGACGGGGGGTGTCTGACTGAGGAGGAAGGTCAACTGTGCCTCCTGATGTTTGGGCAGAGGATCTAAGTATTCGGTTCCATATTTCACAGGTGGGTTCCACAGAATCAGGAGAGCGTTTTTGAAGTCTATGGCAGCCCATAATGGCTATTTCAATGACATAGAATATACATACATTTATAGAAATTCCTTCAAGCATGACATTATCTAACTTCAATGACCAAAACTGCTCGCTTGTACTACCCTTTGTTGTAGGAATTTGACCTTTGTAACTGGGGCACAGTTCCAGTTCTCCGTTTAAAGGGTTTGAGAAATGCATCTGCACGAATGAACAGCAGTATGTCAGACCTTCACGCCCCGGAGCCGTCTGCTTCTTGGTGGCTGTGCCTCCCTGGGGCCCCTCGGTGCGCCCGCGTCAACGACGATCCAGGGCCGCCCTCTGCCTCCGGCTCTCTGTGCCCTGGCGTTCTGCCGTCCCGTTCCATCCCCTTGTTCTCTACTAGATCAGAGCTGCAAAGTTACTAATACATGTGCTCAGAAACACAGCTTTGTTATTTTTTCCTCCTTGGAACTGATTGATGCGATATGCCCTGGAATACCTTGGAAGAAGAGGATCAGTTTTATTTTTCTATTGGTTTGCTTCAGTAACCTCACACCAAGTTAGTGTTTAGACTCTGGATAATTCTATCTCAGTCTAGATGGTTCAATAGATATCTTTCTTTCAGATTTAAGTCAACCCTCTAGCAAAGGTCCTCTCTCCTGTCACCAGTGCTGGATGCGGACTGAGCGAAAATGAACAAGGTAGGCCTGCGTCTCTAAGCTCTGAGGGCCTCCCTGTTACAGGGGTTCCTGGGTTTTGTTTTTCAATCGTATTGGAGTGTAGTTGATTTACAACGTAGTGTTACGTCCAGGTATGCAGCAGCGTGACTCATTCATTCAGTCACACACACACGTTAGTTCTTTTTCAGATTCTGCTTTCATTTGACTCATCACAGAACACTGAGCAGAGCTCCCTGTGCGATGCAGGAGATCCTCGTTGGTCATCCACTCCTTACACAGTAAGGTGTGCATGCTCATCACAAGCTCCTAATCAGCCCTTCCCCTCTCCTAACTATAACTCTGTTCTTAAAACCAGTGAGTCTCTTTCTATTTTGCAAATAACTTCATTTGTAACATTTTTTTTAAATTGAGTCCATATATGAGTGGTATTGGGCTTTCCAGGTGGCTCATTGGTAAAGAACCAGCCCGAAATTCAGGAGATGCTAGAGAGGTGTGCTTGGTCTCTGGGTCAGGAAGATCACCTGGTTGCCTAGCACGGCAACCCACTCCAGTACTCCTGCCTGGAGAATCTCACAGACAGACGGACCTGAAGGAGTGTAGACCACAGGGTCACAAAGAGTCAGACATGACTGAAGCGACTGAACCTGCATGCACGCATGAGTGATGTCATTCAATATTTGTCTTTCTCTGTCTGACTGACTATGAGAGTTTCTAAGTCCATCCACATCACTGCAAATGGCATTGTTTCATCCTTTTCTATGGCTGAGTTACATCCCTCTGTACATCTGTACCACATCTTTATCCATTCAAAAAAGGGGCAGATCTACATAGACACTTCTCCACAGAAAATACACAGAGGGCCAAAAAGCATAGGGAAGGATATTTCTGTTTGTCTTACTTGCTTGCTTGTCTTGCTTGCTTATCTCCATCACTTAGAACAGGCATCGGCACACAGTAGGCACACAACAAATGTCGCTGAATGAGCAGTTAGTAGATACACAGAGTGCTCCTTCTAAAACCCCAGCAAGGGCCAGGGCACTTGAAGTGCTCATCACTCCATCACAAGCTATCAGCGCAGGGTGTGGAGCATCGCCTGAGGCCTTCCTGCTGTTAGCAGTTTTGTCTGCTGTCTCTGCTTTCTTAGAACCAGAGACCAGAGGGGTCTTCCTCACACTTTATCTTCCTGCCTGGGTCATGTTTACAGAAAGCTGTTTCTTACTTCACCTGCCAAGTATGGATTTACATCAGTTAAGGAAGGGTTCCCAGAATTTAATGAGTTCCCTCTTTTCCCAAGTCTTGCTTTCTAATCTAGCATCATGCTAAGCAGGCCAGTTCACTCCATCTTCTGTTTTGTTTCAGGAGGTAAGCCTCTGGACTCAGTCTCATAGGAAAGAGAAGAAGAGAAAGAAGCTTGGGTTTTCTTTTTCTGGTGAGAGGTGTGAGGGCAAAGTAAGTGTGGAGGCTTGATATTTGCAAACTGTTCTTTCCATGGCACTAGGGATTTTCATTTAGAAAGAACTATAAGATACAAGTCACAACTACTTTGAATGGAAATTTACAGCTCAGTAGTAATGGACCTAGGAGAAAAAGTAACTGGTTGAATTTGGTCAGGGACCGTATTGCCACTGGTAATCTCACCTCTCTCCTGGGTATATACCAAAGCCTATTGCCAGTGACTGGTTCCGTGAGAAGACGTGGTCATATACATAGGGATGGTGACACGGGATACTCAACAGGGTCCACTACTTAGGACTTTCTCTGTTTGCTCTGTATGCTGTTCCTGCTTTTCAAGGGATAAATTAGCTAATCATATTAAATATCCCCATAGTTTCATCATATATTCACTGCTAAGTTAGTCAGTTCAGTCCCTCAGTTGTGTCCGACTCTTTGCGACCCCATGGACTGCAGGACGCTAGGCCTCCCTGTCCATCACCGACTCCCGAAGTTTACCCAAGTTCATGTCCATCGCATCACTGATGCCATCCAACCATCTCATCCTCTGTCGTCCCCTTCTTCTGCCCTCAATCTTTCCCAGCATCAGGGCATTTTTCAATGAGTTGGTTCTTTGAATCAGGTGGCCGAAGTATTGGAGTTTCAGTTTTGGCATCAGTCCTTCCAATGAACACCCAGGACTGATCTCCTTTAGGATAGACTGCTTGGATCTCCTTGCAGTCCAGGGACTCTCAAGAGTCTTCTCCAACACTACAGTTCATAAGCATCACTTGGAGAAGGGAATGGCAGACCACTTCAGTATTCTTGCCTTGAGAACCCCATGAACAGTATGAAAAGGTGAAAAGGGATGACATTTCACTGCTAGAGACATACCTTAAAAAAGCCTTAGTGAAAGAGGATAAGAGATGAAAAATGGCAGGCCAGCTATTTTGCTTTCAGTCTGCCTGCCTATGTTACAAGATGCTGAATTGATTAAATAATCTATGCTTCAATATTAGCTATGATAAAAGAATCTATTCACATCGGTGCTGTGGATCCCACCCTTGGCTGTACCTCAGAGTCTCCCAAAGAATTTCTAAAAATTACTAATGCTTAGACTCTACACTTAGCGATTCTGAGTTAGGGCCTTGTGTTGTTCGCATTTAGATGCTAAGTCATGTCTGACCTCATGGGCCTGTAGCCCACCAGGCACCTCTGTCCATGGGATTCTCCAGGCAAGAATCCTGGAGTGGGCTGCCATTTCCTTCTCCAGGAGGTCTTCCTGACCCAGGGATCAAGCTCTCGCATCTCCTGCATCTTCTGCATTGGCAGGCAGATCCTTTATCACTCAAGCACCGGGGAAGCTCCTGAGTTAGGGCCTGGGCATTGACACATTTTTTCAAAACTCCCCAGGTATTTGTAATAAGATGCTCTGGAGGCAGAATTTGGAACTGGCAGTGCAGTGAAAAGAGCAGTGGATTCAGGGCAGCTCTGTTACCAGCTGTCTGACCCTTAGCTAGCCACATTACTCCCTGGATATCAGACACTTCATCTCAGTGCTAAGTCACTGTACTGTTCTACAGAATACATTTGACAGTGCACCCGAAAAATGTTTGGAAACTTCAAAGTTCTATATAATGGTTAGCTATACACCTGAAACTTAAATGATTATTCAGACTATGTTAAATGGTTTGAAATAGGAAAATGCAAAAATCCATAACAATAATGATAATAATAATAATACCTTTCTGCCAACCTCGGGATGTCTTAGCAGTTTTATAGAGAATGTGATTTCTGTGACCTCAGTGAAGCAATATAGTGTTAGTGTTATTTTCTTTAGTACACTGTGAATTTCTCTCTAGAAACCATACCTAATAAAACTGGATTGTATTTTCAATTTATTTTTACCTAGGTAATTCTCATTTCTAGGTTTTCCCAGTTCAGAATGGAGTTTTAAAGTGCTACGGATCCTCAGAGAGAAGCGTGCAAGTGGAATGCAAAGCTGATGCTTGTTATTCCTACTGCTTGTTTATGAAACTAAAGGGCACGAGAAGCCAGTTGAATATTCTGTTATTGCAAAAGTAAGCTGTAGAAACATGAGCCGGGAGAGAAGTCACCTTAAAGCAGGGGAGAGTCAGAACACAGGACACAATATTTGGACAGCCTTCCAATGAAAATGACCTAGGTAGATTGCTGAAACTGTTCCTGGACGGAAGGAGACAACATAACTGGCAAAGAAGATAAAAAGGTAGGAGTCAAGCCAGTGAAGAGCACGTTTGAATGTTGCCAAGAAGAAGTGACTTGATTCTTTAGTGAGAGCTTGATAGACATGCTGGAGATGTGCAACATTTTAAACCCTATTCTAGAAAACACAGATGTTTTCTGCGTCTGATGGAACAATTCCGGGTTACTCTCTCTGGGTGGATTTGTCTTCAAGTCAAGGAGCTATGAATTGGCTCAAATCCTTTCTCAAGGCCATAAAATATAGCCGAACTCTGGATATACCCCCACACATACCACCACATACAAAGCTCAGAGAATTCACAGTGATATTTCAGCAGGAGAACCAAAATGGCTGACTTGCAGCGGTCGAGCCAAAGGTGATGTGCTTAGCTCTCCTTGTGGTTGAAAGACATCCTTAGCACACTTATCCTCCCAGTGGAGCTTTGGCCTGGAGGTTTGTATTTCACTTAATCTCTGACTCAGATCAACCATCGAGGACCAAATAGCATCCTCAGTGACCTCATGTTAGAGACATCAATCATTGCTGCAATAATCTTGCACATTTAAAACTTGACATTGTGTACTCAGGAGATGAACTCGCCTCCCCCGTCTCTTTGGATAAGATGTCAGGCTAATTTTAGGGCCAGTAAAATGTATTTATGTAAGAACAATTATAGCAGAAAATGGGCACGTGATCTTGAAACTAAGTATGCAATAAATAGTCTCCTTAAATGAATCATGCAGGAAATAGAGTGTGATTTCTATTCCAGGCTTTGCTGATCTACATTTGCTTTCAGCTACATATTTCAACACCGCTGACATCTAGAAATGTGGTGCATACGCTCTCACATCTGGCTCATCTCAAGCTCCCCTTCCGCCCCAGTCCTAAGGCGTGCCGTCTATTTCACTCCAAACATTTCCAGGTTCTTCTGATTATCTTATGGTCAGATGATGACCGTACTTGATGTCAGAGAAGGCATTTCAGAAACCTCAATAAATAGGCTTTCAAAAGGAATGCCAGTGCTCAAAAATGATGAAGCCAAGACGTGACTCCCCGCCAAGCTCCAGAGAGCTGACATTCTTTCTGAAGGGATGATGAGAGCAGGTCCTCTGTCTCTCTCGGGGCTGTGTTGGTGCCGGCCAGATGCCCAGCAGAGAGGGGCTGTTAGCACAGGCCTTGCCAGGGAACCGCAGTTGGAAACATGAGAAGCGGCCTTCTTTCAGGAAAAAAATTAGCAAAATCCTCTCGATGTTCAGATATCGTGTGTTTTATGCACAGCTTACATTAAGAAAATGATGAGAATAAAACCATATTTTACTCTTTATTTATGTTCCAAGTGTTCCAGAATGTTTTCAAAGCAATTGGTCAAACAGAACGAGGGTGCCAGCCTTCCGTTTATCTACTGACATGAGACTAGAAACAGTGTAGGTAATTAAATCCACTTACAGGATCAAATGCTGGAAAGGCTAAAAATAAGTGATGTTTGTTCTCGATGGTTTTTGGTACCTCTCCAGACCTGGGTTTCAGTCTGATCCCTGTCACTACCTGAACAAATGGGCCTGGTCAAGTTGTTCTGCTTAATGGAGTGGAACTGGCTCATTCGTTTCTCTCTCCAACCGCTTCTAGTCTGCAAGACTCAGTAACTTTTTTCAAGGTGATTTTCTTCAAGTTCACTTTCTTCTAAAAACACCTGGAGCAGATTCTCAAGCTGACTCATGCTTTCCATTTTCCAGGCCAGTGGTTCTTGAAGTAGAGTTCAAAAGCATTGTCATTACCTGGGAAGTTGGGGAATGCAGATTCTGAGGCCCCAGCCCACCTGCTGAGTCAGAAGCTCTAGAAGTGGAGCCTGTCCTGCATTTTGTCAAGCCCTCCCCAGGAGCTCAGACACACTGAAGTGTTAGAACCACTGCTTTCGTTGGATCCTTCCATCTCCTCGTGGCCTTCATTTAGTTAAAGTCTTAGAGTCAAGGTGTAAATTGATGAGAATAAATTACAGGTTTTCCTATCTATCTCAGTGCAGAGCATTCCAAGAAAACCTTTGTGCAATGGAATTGTGCTCAATCTCTTAATCATTTCCAACTCTTTGTGACCCTATGGGCTGTAACTCACCAGGCTCCTCTGTCCATGGGGATTCTCCAGGCAAAAATACTGGGGTGGGTTGCCATGCCCTTCTCCAGGAGATCTTCCCAACCCAGGGATTGAATCCAGGTCTCCTGCACTGGTAGGGAGGTTCTTTACCCTCTGAAGCACCAGAGAAGCCCAAGAATAGTTGAGTGGGTAGCCTACGCTTTCTCCAGGGGAACTTCCCAACCCAGAAATCGAACCAGTGTCTCCTGCATTGGAGGCAGATTCTTCACCATCTGAGCTACCTGGGAAGCCTGTGAAATGGAAGATTTCCTGCCATATTGGTAAAAAAGGATGCCACAGCCATCAGGGATTTCAGTCTTCCAAAAGTACATTTCTGAGCCCAGGAAGAGCAGTGATGTCTGTCCAGCAGCCGTCAGTCACTTCCTGGTCAGCAGTGAGCGCTGAAGAGCTGGGTGGGTTGGAGGCAGGATTTGAGACAGCACGGGAGGCAGCCACACCACAACTCCCTGTGGAGAACAGGGAGTTAAGAATGTGAGTAATCAAGGAGCAGGATTTGGCCCCAGATAGCAGAGATGCATACGAGAGGGATGATTTCAGTGAACCCAGATGCCTGCATCTTTCCAAGCATAGACAGGCGTTAAATTCCTTAACCTAAGATACCTGGTTTTCCTTAATTAATAACAATCTTTGATGTTCAGAGCATCTGCCTGCTTTGTTGCAAACTCCTGTATAACCAGGCTCCTCCCCCAGCCTCCTCAAGGCAGTTGTCTCAGGGCTACTTGGGATGCTGCCTCCTGGATTTGAAGTCCTAAAAATTCCCACCAAATAAGCATAACTCTCAACTTTCAGGTTGTGACTACGTTTTTCAGTTGACATTTTTCATAAGTTGAAATAGCATAAAGCAAAGAAACAACTACCTTTGGATGCATCTTGCTAACAAGTGCACGAGATAAACAGAGATAAAGCGCAGACGCTCATGGACAGAGTGCAGAGCATGGCGGCTTTGCGCTGAGCCCTGGGGAAGGAGCTAGGAGGCGGCGTGGCCCTCGCGGCTGCGACAGAGGCTGGAGGCGACGCCCGAGGCTGACTCCAGGTGCTGCTTCTGCTTCTCCCCTCTTTCTGTAAAAGTGAAAACTCTCTTCAGCTCCCTTTCAGTTAGAGAAACAGTCGTCGACACAGGCCTTTCCTGAGCGTGATGTGGCGTAAGGTGAATTCTCCAGATCGGGGCATGGACTCTGGAGCCAGGAGACCCTGGTGTGCGACGTGACCTTTGTCACCGAGCGGGGTCAAAGGGTGTGTGACTTGACCCAGGCCTTCATCTTACCTCTCCTCACCTGTAAAATGGTGATAAAAATAATGCCTGCTTCACGGCCACTGTAAGAATTACGCGATACTGTCTGACAAACTCCAAGCACTCAGTATCAGGGAGGCATGATTACCTGGTCGGAGCTCACACTGCTCACTGCCGCTGAAGAACAGGCCAGTAAATCAGGAGACAAGGCGGTGGGGTGATGTCTCCAAACTTGTCTTTCTCTGCCCACTGAAGCGGAATAAAAATATAAGAGACAAAGTTTGGAAGTGCTCAGTCAGCAGGGAGGAAACGCAGCTGGCTAGAGCCTCAAGAGCTGTGCCCCTCCCTCAGGGGGTCTGAGAGGTTTGTCCCCCGGACTTAGGGTGGATGAGAAGGTGCAAAGATGAAGGCCTGACATTCTCCTGCTTGCATTGTTTCCTAGCTGTCGTAGTCGGTATCGGGTGGCCTTGTTACTAGGTCCCTTTGTCTCCGGTTTACTGCATGGTGGCCTTCTTTCTGAAATACAAAAAGAAAGAAAACTCCAAGGGGTGATCTGTTGTAAAGGTGAGACCAGATAAGGATGTGATTAACGTAGAGTTGGTGCAGAATGTAGCTCAGGCTACATTAGAGTTAGGGGACAGAAAAGCAAACAATTATAGACTACAGGTTCGGAGAAGGCAATGGCACCCCACTCAGTGCTTTCAGTGGCACCCAGTGCTCTTGCCTGGGGAATCCCAGGGACGGGGGAGCCTGGTGGGCTGCCGTCCATGGGGTCGCTAAGAGTCGGACACGACTGAAGCGACTTAGCAGCAGTAGCAGCAGCATAGACTACAGGTTAGAAAGAGTTAAAGTGAAAACTAGGAGTGACGGAGCCTGCTCACTCTTCTCTTTATCTTCTCTGTTCTCAGGAAAAGGAAAGAAAAAACTCCTTCCTCTTTTTTTTCCTTTTTTACTGCAACAGGGGCAAAGATTAGTGATTTTATTCAGAAAGCCAGCAGACGGAGAAGGTGATGACCTAGTGTCTCGAAAAGCATCTCACTCACGTTTGGGTGCAGCTTCTTCTACAGAACAAAGAGTGAAGTAGGAAAGGTGGTGTGTGTGTGTGTGTGTGTGTGTGTGTGTGTGTGTGGTATGTGTGCTCAGTTGGGTCTGATTCTTTGGGACCCCATGGACTGTGGCCCGCAGTCTCCTCTGTCCACGGGATTTTCCAGGCAGGAATACTGGAATGGGTTGCTATTTCTTACTCCAGGGGAACTTCCCAAATTGCTGCAAAGGTTTCCTGATTCCAGCCAGACTCTGGAGGGGATCTGCTAATTTTTCCTCTCCTGCAGCTATTCATAGGCAGGCTGGGGCAGGATGCTTCCTGTGAGTTAAACACAGGTCCTTTAGCTTAAAGCTCAGCAAGGGAGACAGAGTCCCAGGAAACGGGACTCATATATACTTTAAGCTACAGGCAGCATCCCTTTAGTGATTAGCTTGTAGTAAAAGTAACAGAATATAACGGTTTAAGTAAAAGAAACAGATCCAGTGTGGAGTCAGATTTGTTCCTTCCTATTACTTTATTGCTGGTGGGTTACTTAGGTGTTTGGTAGCACTAATTACTGCTTCACCTACAAGAGGAGCAGTATGAAAGTTTGAAATTCACTGAGCGTGGTAGGCAGAATAAAGACTCTTCCCAGGTGGTGCTAGTGGTAAAGAACCCGCCTGGCAATGCAGGAGACATAAGAGATGCAGATCCAGTCCCTAGGTTGGGAAGATCCCCTGGAGGATGAAATGGCATCCCACTTCAGTAGTCTTGCTTGGAGAATCCCACACACAGAGGAGCCTGGTGGGCTACCAATCCTAGGGTCTCAGAGTCAGACACGACTAAACATCTGAACCCGAAAACATTGGTGCCCTATTGATGGACGTGAGTCTGAGTGAACTCTGGGAGTTGGTGATGGACAGGGAGGCCTGGAGTGCTGCGATTCATGGGGTCACAAAGAGTCGGACACGACTGAGTGACTGAACTGAACTGAATTCCCTGAAATGCGTGAATATGTCATTTTACATAGCAAAAAAAAATAATAATTTTTTTTGGGGGGGTGTATATCTTGAGAAGGAGAGATTATTCCAGATTTTTTGGATGTTTACAGGTGAAGAACCTCTCCTGGTTGTGGTCAAAGCAAGGTGTAAATTACGATGAAGACCAAAGAGAAGCTTCATTGCATGAAGATGCAGGGAGGAGGCCAAGACCCAAGGGATGTGGGTGGAATCAGTAACCGGAAAAGGCAAGGAGGCAGACTCGCCCCCATCAGGGAAGATACCGGATGGTAGCAAACATTCCTTAAAAGCAGGAGGAGCGAGGAGGCTTGGGCCTGCCAGACAGGAGACCACGTCTCTCGCTCCTGACGTTACGGACGCCTCCCAGACCACGCTTGTGCAGAAGGGCTCCTTGCGGGTCAACAGGGGAGGGGCGTCACGGCACGGCAGGTCGTGCAGCTTCCCTTTGGCCTCCGTGGCGGAGTCCAGCTCGGCCGGAAGATGCTGGCGCACGTCCGGGAGGACGCCGAGATGAGCCGAAGGCAGACTCGGAGCCAGGCAGGCCACGTGACTGGCGGAAGGCAACCTGGAGGGAGCGCCCCGCAGCATGATTCAGACCACCGCGCGGGCACGGCTCTGCGAGGCCGCCGAGTGTCTGTCCACAAGGACTGTGTGCTTGTTAATTCTTTCCTTCCTCATATGTGCCTTACTTGTTTCTCTACTTTCCTCCTTGGTGGGAATTCTTTTTCTGCAGAGATGGCCAGAGCCCTTGTCACTGACCATTGGTCTAGTGGCTTGTATTTAGTGTTCGCACCACTGGGATCTGACAATCTCTGACCAGGAACCCAAGCCCCGCTTCAAGCTGCAGGCCGGGGCCACTTGCGATCACTTACATCTTGATTTTAGTTCGAAAAGACCTGTACCAGACTTCTGACCTAAAGAACTATATGATAATAAACTTGCCTTCTTTGAGTCACAATGCCTGTGATGGTTTGTCAGGACAGAAATAGCAAAGGAAAACACTGGGTCGCTGGAATGATTTGGGGGCAGGTTTCCTTTAATTTCGTTTATGTACATAGCTAAACACCTTCGTTTATGACTGACCTTGCCTTCAAATCACTTCAGGCTTCCTCCCGGCTAGCAACTGCAGCTCACTCCCATCCCAAAATGCATCCAAGGCTACTTTGACCTCTGGCCCCTCATTAGGTCCCCACTATTGCAAGAAAGAGGAACTAACAAGCTTGGAATTAATGACAGGAGAAGCAAAGAACTTGAATAATCCATAAAATGCATAAGCAGCCACTGAATATTTAATTGCAAGTAAGTTGTGGTTAGAGCTTCTTATCTGAAACAAAGATATAATAGATTCCAGGACACTTAAAGCTGTAAAGCTATAAACTCTTCCTCCAAATTCTTCTTGGAAGTCTCTGTGAAAGACAGCATTATATTATATCATACTTTCCATGAAATTTGTGAAATATAAAATTCTGCTCCTTTCAGTTCAGTTCAGTTCGGTCGCTCAGTCGTGTCTGACTCTTTGCGACCCCATGAATCGCAGCACGCCAGGCCTCCCTGTCCATCACCAACTCCCGGAGTTCACTCAGACTCACGTCCATCAAGTCCTTGATGCCATCCAGCCATCTCATTCTCGGTCATCCCCTTCTCCTCCTGCCCCCAATCCCTTCCAGCATCAGAGTCTTTTCCAATGAGTCAACTCTTCGAATGAGGTGGCCAAAGTACTGGAGCTTCAGCTTTAGCATCATTCCTTCCAAAGAAATCCCAGGGCTGATCTCCTTCAGAATCGACTTGTTGGATCTCCTTGCAATCCAAGGGACTCTCAAGAGTCTTCTCCAACACCACAGTTCAAAAGCATCAATTCTTTGGTGCTCAGCTTTGTTTATGATCCAACTCTCACATCCATACATGACCACAAGAAAAACCATAGCCTTGATTTACTTCATCACAATAATCACATTTATTATAAAATACCTTTTTAATAGGGAACTAAAGATAAAAGTCAATGATAATTTTAGGTACATAAACTGATTTTTTTCAATTTTTTTAAAGAAAAAATGAAAAATAATGCACTGGGGTTAAATATATGTGATTCTGGTTATTATTAATTTCCCATGATGTTATTAAACAAAGAAAGAAAAAATATTGAGGTATCTTTAGTTTGTGGATTTCTTTAGTATAATTTTCTATGAAAACAAAACAAAACAAAACAAAATTCAATCGCCATTGAACAAGGTTTAATGTACAGAAAAGTTTAAGAAAATGGTCAGGGAATTTGGTTGGAGATTTTATGGCCTGACTGTAGGCTTCTGTTATGAAATCTAGAATGTGTGAAAATTTAAACGTTTCTTTTTCATGTGATGACATTTTCTTTCAGTGACAAGCTCTAATGACTTAATAACTAACTTGAAAGTGAAAGTGTTAGACTCTCAGTTGTGTCCAACTCAATACGATCCTGTGGACTGCAGCCCACCAGGCTCCTCTGTCCATGGAATTCTCCAGGCAAGAATACTGGAGTGGGTTGCCATTCTTTTCTCCAGGGGATCTTCCTGACCCAAGGATTGAACTCATGTCTCCTGCATTGTGGGCAGAGTCTTTACTATTGTGCCGCCAGGGAAATCCCAATGACTAACTTAGGCAAAAGCAAATAAATGATGAGATGGCACAACAAAAGTGGATTATCCTCATCTCTTCTAGTAATTTATACTCTAGTAATTACTTTTCCTATCTGTAGTTTATCTATTTTGGAGTAATTGTTCTTTAGTTATACCGTTTAGATATCTATTTGCACGGTTCACTTCTTCATGTTTACCATCCAGTCTCTGAACCAAGGGTCACGACCTGGTCACAGATGGGACACAGAAGCCACTGATACGGCCTCTCATCTTTGCACCTGGCTTAGACTTACTTAATTTGGAATGTATAAATTTGAAGCACAGAATGGATACTGTCACGTGATGGCAAATAAATTGATCAGCAAAATACTGATGCTGTCTTATGTTCATTTCTGAAAGCCACTCTGGTCACCTGACTTACCATACTGAATCCCTCAACTCAGAAAGCATCAAAGTTCCTGTCTATTATTCTATTACTTCAACTTTGAATCCACACAGAATGTGAACTGGGAAAAAAGTAATGATCTAAATATTCAAGCCAGTTCAGTTCAGTCACTCAGTCGTGTCTCTTTGTGACACCATGGACTGCAGCATGCCAGGCCTCCCTGTCCATCACCAACTCCCAGAGTTTACACAAATTCATGTCCATTGAGTTGGTGATGCCTTCCAGCCATCTCATCCTCTGTCGTCCCCTTCTCCTCCTGCCCCCAATCCCTCCCAGCATCAAGGTCTTTTCAAATGAGTCAGCTCTTCACATGAGGTGGCCAAAGTGTTGGAGTTTCAGCTTCAACATTGGTCCTTCCAATGAACACCCAGGACCGATCTCTTTTAGGATGGACATCTCCTTGCAGTCCAAGGGACTCTTAAGAGTATTCTCCAACACCACAGTTCAAAAGCATCAATTCTTCGGCACTCAGCTTTCCTCATAGTCCAACTCTCACATCCATACATGACTACTGGAAAAACCATAGCCCTGACTAGACAGACCTTTGTTGTCAAGGTAAAGCCTCTGGTTTTTAATATGCTGTCTAGGTTGGTCATAGCTTTCCTTCCAAGGAGCAAGGGTCTTTTAATTTCATGGCTTCAGTCACCAGCTGCAGTGATTTTGGAGCCCAACAAAATAAAGTCTGACATTGTTTCCACTGTTTCCCCATCTATTTGCTATGAAGTAATGGGACCAGATGCCATGATCTTAGTTTTCTGAATGTTGAGCTTTAAGCCAACTTTTTCACTCTCCTCTTTCACTTTCATCAAGAAGCTCTTTAGTTCTTTTTCATTTTCTGCCATAAGGGTGGGGTCATCTGCATATCTGAGGTTATTGATATTTCTCCCAGCAATCTTGATTCCAGCTTGTGTTTCATCCAGCCCAGCGTTTCTCATGATGTACTCTGCATATAAGTTAAACAAACAGGGAAGCACTGCTATTTTTTCAATGATCATTTTGTTTTAATTTTAGAAGCAAGATTTTGAAAATGTTTACTTACTTTAATCAGATCATTAGTTTTGTCTAAATACAGTTTTGGCATGCAGGACTTAATTGTGGAGAAAATTAAAACTTCTTGGGTAGTATTATAGTTGATTTAAGAATGTTTACTTTTCAGAGTATTTTAAAAGTGACATATTTAGTAACAAATTAAACATTATACATATTTAATTTTGAAAGCATCTTGAGGTTTTCAGCAAACTCTCATCCTCTTAATCTTTTCTGGCTAATTATTTATTCAACACACAGTGGGTGGTTGCTGACTGACATCTAAAATACGGCAGTTGAGCATATATAGTCATATGCTCCCAGCCAAGTTGTAGTGTATGTGAAGTTTTCCAATTTTAAGTAAAAATGGAAAATCTAAAACAACGAGCTTGAAATAGAAGTCCTGAGGGAGACTTCACACACTGGTTTTAAGTTTATTTATTCAGATCTGTTATTTCTCTAAAAGGCTCAAAGCATTGTAAGGAACACAGTGTCCTCCAAATATGTACATAGTGCAGCAAACTGTTTTCCCTCTAACCAGTGCTGCTGAGAGCTCACACCTCCCTGAAAACCTCTGGCTTCAAATACACATGACCTACTGCTAGCAAGATCCCTGACTCCCTGGTGGCTCAGAGGTTAAAGGGTCTGCCTCTAATGCGGGAGACCGGGGTTCGATTCCTGAGTTGGGAAGATCCCCCGGAGAAGGAAATGGCTATGCACTCCAGTATTCTTGCCTGGAGAATCCCATGGACTGAGGAGCCTGGTGGGCTGCAATCCACGGGGTCACAAAGAGTCGGACACGACTGAGTGACTTTACTTACTTATTGCTAGCAAGATCCCTGACTTGATGATACAGCTAATGTTGAGAAGCCAAAATCCAAAGACACTTAAAGAAAAAGGAGAGTTCCTTGCCCTCCTCCAGGGCATCTTCCCAATCCAGGACTGAACCCACATCTCTTACTTCCACCTGCTTTGGTAGGTGGATTCTTTATCACTAGGGCCACCTGCGAAGCATAAACATCAATCTCATTTGTTAACTCAGAGGCAAAACTAAGGGAAAATAAAGATCTCTACCCTGGTGGAATGTACATTCTAATGTCCTATAGCAGAAAAAAAAGGGACATGATCAATAACAAGATTATAAATGATGTAATATATTAGAAGATAACGAGTGTTGCTAGAGGAAGAGAGAAGAAAAGGGAAATTAGAAAGCTGAGGGGAGAGAGTTGGGGTGCAAATTAAAATCCTAATGGTCAGGGTAGGCCTCAAGAATTCAGGTAGGTGAAAGAGAAATCAGGTGCCAAACCAGCATGATATTTGCCTTTCTGGGCAAAGAGAATACCAGTGTGAAGAACCCACGAGAGGAGTTTGCAGGTTTCTTCAAATATCAGTGAGGCCAGGGAGTTCGGGGTGGAGTAAGCATCAGGAGGAACAGCAGGATCGGAGGTCTGGGGGCTCACAGGGAAAGCCTGCAGAGCTCGGTGGGTGTTCTTGTGCCGAGGCAAACGAAAGCATTGGCATTTTTTCCTAGAACAATTACCAAATTATACCTATTCCTCTGACTGCTGTGTTGGAATAAGCTGTATGGGGCACAGACGGAAGGAGTGGTGGGTTCTCAGGGCAACTTTCGTCATCCAAGCAGGGTGTGAGGATGCTCAGAAGAGGGTACTGGCCGTGCAGTAGGAGGAAGTACCTGCTTCTGTCTCTATCACGGCAATGCACTAGGAGATAATGGAAATAAAAGCAATGTCAAAAATAAAAATAAAGAAGACAAAGAAGAAAGAAAAAACCAAGAAAGAGCAACTTTCACACTTTAATATGGTTTTCTCTTTGGCCATTGATGGCTTAGGGGTAAGGAACGCACCTGCCAATGCAGGAGATGCAGGCACTTGGGTTTGATGCCTGCATTGGGAAGATCCCCTGGCGTAGGAAATGGCAACCCACTCCAGTGCTCTTGCCTGGGAGACCTCATGGATGGAGGAGCCTGGTGGGCTACTGTCCACAAGGCCGCAAAGTGTCGGGCAGGACAGAGCCACTGAGCACACGGCATCGGATCTATTTATCATTTGAGCAGACAAAATGGTCACATTTTCAACACATGATTCTATTGCCCTGAAATTCTTCCTGATAACTAGTTAAAACAGCTTATTTCTGTTTTAGAATAGAATGATAATTCCTGATTTCTTATTTCAGTTGCAGACCTTGCCTATTTTCTTGTCTTTCAGGGAAAAATAAATTTAGGAGTATAGTTTTTCCTCTTGATGAATGTGATCTATTATATCACTACCAGAGAACCATTGCCTAATGTTACAGTTAGTTCTTGAGTTTTCCACACAGTTACAGGCAATTTTAAGGTCACATAAGGAACTAAGGACCTGAAGAAGAAAGAAGCTAACCATGTGTATGCAACGGTGTATCATGACTAGAAAGCCTACTATATAGATTAATATGGCAACATAAATACATGAAGACTGTAGGTTCAGCAAGGAAATATTGTGGCTATACTCAGTACATGAATTTTTTTGAGTAAAGAAACCATTTTTTTTTAAATTCTCTAAGCATCACTGTTCAGCCTAAGAGCCACTAAGCGGTGGCTACTGAGCCCTTGAATGTGGTCAGTATGAATTGAATGCAGTGAAAGTGTAAATATACACCAGATTTTGAAGACAGTATGAGAAAATATGCCAAATATCTCACTAATGTTTCTATGTTGAATACATGTTGAAATGATACTTTGAATATATTAGATTAAACTTATTATTAATGTAATAAATTTCCTTTTGTAATACATCTACTAGAAAATATAAAATTACATACGTGGTGTACATTTGTGACTCATATTTCTACCAATGTCTCTTCCCTAAGTTATAAAATGAGACGGATAACATTTCAAATATTTTTTCTGTACTCCTTTGTCTTCTTGTTAAACGTTTACATGACTTTCAGGTAAAGAAAAAGAATTTGTCCCTGGAGATGGAGAGAAAAGTGGACAGAATGCAATAGGGAAATGTGTGATGTATTTTTCACTCTTTTAAAGCAAGATATCCCTAACAGTAATTAAACAAATTTTGGCACATCAAAGATAATTCATTCATATGAACACTCAAGTTCTAATTAAAGTCTCCTCCCTCAGACTTAGAAATAATTTATTTCATTTTGCTTTTAATTTACTGATCACTGACATTTTAAAAAAATAATAAACACAATGCCGGTCACTCAGTTACCATGCCTGAACAGACACCACACTGTTGGCTAAACTATTGTGTCTATTGCTATTGCTGTTCTCCAGTCATTAAATCGTGCCTGCCTCTTTGTGACCCCATGAACTGCAGCACTCCAAGCTTCCCTGTCCCTCACTATCTCTCAGAGCTTGCTCAAACTTATGTCCCTTTAGTCGATGATGCCATCCAGCCATCTCCTCTTCTGTCACCTTCTCCTCCCGCCTTCAATCTTTCCCAGAATCAGGGTTTTTCCAACGAATCACTTCTTCGCATCAGGTGGCCAAAGTATTGGAGTTTCAGCTTCAGCATCAGTCTTTCCTATGAATATTACAAATTGATTTCCTTTAGGATTGACCAGTTTAATCTCCTTGCAGTTCAAGGGACTCTCAAGAGTCTTCTTCAACACCACAGTTCAAAAGCATCTATTCTTGGGTACTCAGCTTTCTTCATGGTCCAACTCTCACATCCATACATGACTAACGGAAAAATCATAACTTTGACTACACAGAACTTTGTCACCAAAATGATGTCTCTGCTTTTTAATATGTTGTCTAGGTTTGGTCACAGCTTTCCTTCCAAGGAGCAAACGTCTAAGTTCATGGCTGTGGTCACCACCAGCAGTGATTTTGGAGCCAAGGAAATAAAATCTGCCACACTGTTTCCATGTTTTCCTCATCTATTTCCCATGAAGTGATGGGACTGGATGCCATGATCTTAGTTTTCTGAATGTTGAGTTTTAAGACAGCTTTTTCACTCTTTTTCATTTTCATCAAGAGGCTCTTTAGTTCCTCTTCACTTTCTGCCATAAAGGTGGTGTCATCTGCATATCTGAGGTTATGATATTTTTCAGGCTATCTTGATTCCAGCTTGTGCTTCCTCCAGCCCAGTGTTTTTCATGATGTACTCAGCATATAAGTTAAATTAGCAGGGTGACAATATACAGCCTTGACGTACTTCTTTCCCAGTTTTGAACCAGTCAATGTACCATGTCTGGTTCTAACTGTTGCTTCTTGACCTGCATACAGGTTTCTCAGGAGGCAGGTAAGGTGGTCTGGTATTCCCATCTCTTTAATAATTTTCCGCAGTTTGTTGTGATCCACACAGTCAAAAGATTTATCATAGTCAATGAAGCAGAAGTCAATGAATTCAGTTACCTTTTTCAGTCTATTGTTATGGAGAATCCAAAAGACAATTTTGAATTGCCCAAACCACTTATTCCCAAATTCTAAATAAATTTTAAGCCAAGGTTGTGTAACATTATATAACTGAATTATTCTAGATTATGTGTTTCATAATATTTGCTACTTGAATTATCATTTATATAATTATTGTGTTTGGCTATGTGCACCAGATCCTATGGTTTTCCCAGGTGGAGCAGTGGTGAAAAATTCACCTGCCAATGAAAGAGTGACTCACGAGATGTAGGTTTGATCTCTGGGTAGGGAGGATGGGGTCCCAGGCCAGGGCTCTTGCCTGGAAACCTGCATGGACAGAGGAGCCCAGCGGGACCAAGTCCATGGGGTCACAAGGAGTTGGACGCAACTGAGTACACACACACACGTGTGTGCACACACATGTGTGCACTCACATGCACATGCACACTCACACATACACATACATACACACACACACATAAACACACACACGCACACACACATACATAGATATACACATAGACACACACACAAATATGCACACACGTGCACACACGTGCACATGCACACACGTGCACACACACACGTGTGCACACACATAAACATAAACACACATGCACACACATAGATAGATACACACTTAGACACATATGCGCGCACACATACACACATGTGCATACCCATAAACACACATGCACACACATACATAGATACACACAGACACATATGCACACATGCACACACGTGTGCACACACATGCACATGCACACTCACACATGTGCACACATACACATAAACACACACATGCACACACTTAGACACACATACACAAACATGCACACACACGTGCACATGCGCACACACATGCACAACATGAACATACACACTCGCACATGCACACACACATACACATAAACACACACACACATAGATACACACTTAGACACATATGCACACACGCATATGTGTGTGCATGCACATACACACTCACACACGTGCGCACGCATACACAAACATGCATGCACACACATACATAGATACACACTTAGACACATATGCACACATACACACACATGCACACACACACACACACACACACACACACGAAAGGTTGTAACTCAAGACTCAAAGTTCAGGTGAATATTTATTTTTCCCGCCATTGTCCTGTAAGTAGTTTTCTGTTTCACCCTGTGTACTCTATTCATTTCGGTTATTTTTTTGTATAAGATATGATATTTAGACCAAGGTTCATCTTTTATTTTTGTGGCCTCTGAAAGACCACTTTTTGGCCATTTACTTCCACAGTCTTGATTGCTATATTGAAACAAGGAAAACAGATTCCTCCCATTTTATCCTTTTTTTAAAAAATAAAATTAAATATTCTAGTTCCTTTGTTTTACTATGCATTTTAGAATAAGCTTATCTATGTGAAAAATTGTTGCTGAGATTTTGATAGGAATTGTTGTAAATTTATACTCTTTGTAGGAATTCACTGTGTCATTTTCTAATTCCTAAATTTGGTATGCCTCTCCATTTTTTATTTCCTTCAATTTCTTTTATCATCAATTATCTTGAGGTTAGTGTCTATTTTTTTTTTTTAACCTATCAGTTTGAGATTCTGAACTCTTAGCATCATGCTTGAGTTTTACTTTTATAAAACCTGGGCACTTCAGATATGAAGCTTCCACCCTAGCCTGTCTCTTCTGACGCCTTTGTGGGATGGAGTGGGGGGTGAGGAGTGGGCCCCTCCCTCACTGCCAGGTGGGGGCTGAAGGTCAGATTCTCAATTCTGCCTCCACTGACACTAAAGTAGGTCAAGGTTTTCCTCATTACTGAGTGAATGTTCTTCCCCACAACACTGCCACTAACACCTCTCCAATCGGAAAAGGCAGAAATGTCTTGTTACTCTTCCCTAGGAGAACATGGTTGGAGTTTCAGCTCCAGCATCAGTCCTTCCAGTGACTATTCAGGGTTTGTTTCCTTTAGGATGGACTGGATGGATCTCCTTGAAGTCCAAGGGACTCTCAAGAATCTTCTCCAACACCACAATTCAAAAGCATCAATTCTTCGGCTCTCAGCTTTCTTTATGGTCCAACTCTCACATCCATACATGACTACTGGAAAAACTGTAGCTTTGACTAGATGGACCTTTGTTGTCAAAGTAGTGTCTCTGCTTTTTAATAAGCTGTCTAGGTTTCATCACAGCTTTCCTTCCAAGGAGCTAATGTCTTTTAATTTCATGACTGCAGTCACTGTCCGCAGAAAATAAAATTTGCCATTGTTTCCATTTTTTTTTCTTATTTCACATGAAGTGACATCATGGAGGCGGGTCTGATTATCACTGGCCAGTGGTGCATCGGGCCCTTGTAACAGCCCCGGCCTGGGACTGGGAGGCGGGCCTCAACACTGCCAGACGTCTGTGGAAAGGCACGTCTCCACTGACCCCCGTGGGAAGTCATCACCTGGGGGTGCAGTCCCGGGCTCTCTTCGGCCTCTCTGAAACCAGGCTGACAAAGGAGCACATCTAGGCTACCCACGCTTTGCCGGGTGGATGGAGTGAGGTCACATCTGTTCTCTGCAGTGTTTGGCTGAGTAGAGAGGTATTATCTCAGGTTTTCTGTCTTCTCAGATTGACCCTTTTCTGGTCCTTTAAATAGTGAGTGCTGACTTTTCTGGGGGCTATTTTTATCTATTGGCATTTCTGGATTGTCAGCTTCTTCAGTTCCAAGTTTGGGATATATTAGACAAAGAGAAAACCCAGAGAAGTCAGTACTGTATCATTCCCTGGTGTTTCATTTTCATTTCATATGTAACTAAATGAAAAAAAAATGGAGTAAAATATGGAGCAAAATATCCTAACATTGATCACCTCATTTTAAACCAATTGAGCACACAGAGAAATGAGGTTCAAGGAGCTTTGCCTAAATAGCAGAGATATGAAAAGAGTGCTTTCTGAAGCTGTGGAGTGTGACACTGCTGTGCACTTACACACACGCAGTCTTCTCGGGGTCTCAACATGCCAGCCAGGATATCTTCTTCTCTCCATCTATCAGAGTTGTGTATGTTTATCAGATATATAATGCCCCCAAATTTTGCTTATATATAGTGGGAGAAATAGGAAAAATTGTTTTTATTCCGTCTGTTCTGAAGAAAAAATCCTTACCTATGGATAGTTTGGGGCTTCCCAGGTGGTGCTAGTGGTAAAGAACCCATCTGCCAGTGCAGGTTAGACATAAGAGACGTGGGTTCGATCCCTGGGTTGGAAAGATCCCCTGGAGAAGGGCATGGCAACCCACTCCAATATCCTTGCCTGGAGAATCCCATGGATAGAGGAGCCTGGTGGGTGTCACAAGGAGTCGGACAGGACTGAAGTGACTTAGCACACATGCATGGATAATTTCATTCTTCCGTACCCAGACCAGCAAGGCAAGAAGAGACTGTATTTCTTGCCCTAAACTCTGCTTTTAGACAAAGGCAGATGCTTTCATTTGCAGCGTCATGGGGAGATGTGGAACTAAAGGCATCTGTAGTTTCTTCTTAGCTTCTCTCTACCTGATCCACTTTGCCATTTTGCAATTATACAACATCTTCCAAAATGGGCTTTAGATACTTTCCTAGAGGAGCACAAAGAAACACAGGTTTAGAAGGCCTGTTTTCTGACAAGCTCCATCACTTGAAGGGAGTTATTTAGCTTTTTCCTCCCACAGGACTTCAAATTATCATGAGGAACCACAAATTACCACGAATCATTTGAGCTACAGGGTCAGCCAGTCCATCCAGCTGGACTGTGGGAGACCTGATTTTATTAGCACTAACCAGGCTTGATAGGTGGATGTCAAGTTGGACTCGAATTCCTTTACAAAAGAAGCTGTAACATTACTTAGTGGGTTACTCATTGATTTTGGCGGAGTTGTCTCTGGATGTGATTTCTAGCGAAGCTGACTAATAGAGACAACAGCAAGGAGGAAAGGAAACCTGGAGGAGACAGGGAGGCTGCCATTCGGAGGGGACCTGAGCAAGTAGCGGCTCCCTGGCCTTTAAACCGGAGGCACTCACCAGCAGGGCTCTGAGAGTGGGGGGAGGTGACGAGATCATACAAGGTCATTCAGTGGCTCCTCTCGGCATCCGCTCTGACTGGCACTCTGGACGCTGGGACCGCGGGGTCTACCCGCCTCACCTCTGAGCTTTTGTGAGGCTGAAATGAGGTACGAGGCTCGTCCTCCGGTTAAGCGAGTAGAACCCTTAGAATCGCCTTCGTGCCTCTGCTGTGCCCTCTTTGCTGTCCTGTCTTCCTCCTCCCTGAGCTCCCATTCAGGGCATGAAGAGGAACAGAGAGAGGGAGAAACTCCAGGATCCTTGAGGTATGATAATAGGCCTGGGGACGCCAGGTTTATTTGTTCATCGCAAGTCCTGCTGGCTTGAGAGCAGGAGGGGATGGGTGAGGCAGTGGGCGGAGGGACGCAGGGTGAGACAGGGACGCACCTTTCACGAGCCACGTGTTAACCACGTGCTCCCTGCCAGGCTCTGTGCTACACTGGAATAAAAGTGTATCTGCGGGCTGGCCCCTCACCAGATTCTTGTGTAGAGGTATAGACATTGAGACAAATAATAATTACCCAACAGGAGGATTATTAAAGAGGTTTAGAGAAGTGTCTCTGATTACCTAGCACTCTTAACTCTGCCTAGCTATTCAGGGAAGAAAAAATTCACTGTCATATTCAGACTGAATCTTGTAAAGGATGACCATGAGTTAAGCAAAGGATGGGGAATACCGGGCACAGGAAAGATGAGGAGGGCCGCTTGTAGTGTCAAAGATGTGAAGCAACGACAGAAGGGTTGTAATGTGCCAACAGAGAGGGCCCACGGGGGAAAATACAGAGAGAGGAGACAGACACAGCAAATATAACTTGAAAGCAAGGTAAAGTAGGATGCCTTTCAAGTCATCATAAGAGTATTCAGTCTTCAAGGGTTTCTCTTAAGCTAGCAACAGTGTCTTTAAGAAGGAGTATTCCCTCAACTTGCCTCTGTTCTTGAAACATCAGAAGCTCTATGCCTCAGAGAGAACAAAACTCTTCCTGTCTGTTGATGCATCTGCACACAGGTGTGCAAGGCGCTTGATGCCATGGTGACTCACTCATTTTCCTATTGGCCACGAGCCCGAGAGTTCTCTCAAGAGTGTTTTTTAAAAAGTAGAACAGGAGGAGATCAAGAGCTTATTGCTGCAAGTGGATGGCATCAAAGGAGTGGTGTTTAGCTTTGCAGTTCTTCTACATGTTTAAGTTCAAGAGGATCCTTGTCTTGAATCTCTAATCACATGCTCCAAGTCCACTTCTGCGTATAGCAGATAGGTGCATTTGCTTTGTCCACAAAGCTATTTAAGTTTTGAAATTTTACCCACATATATTTGATGGTTTCATTGCCTCTCTGTAAAAATCAGAGCATCAGGCTTTCTGGAGCCACGTTTCTGCAGAGCAAACTGGCAGGGAGTAAGGAGCCACCATCTTCTTGCCCCAGAGCCGGAGCGCTGCGCTCCATCCATCTTCACCTGGCCAGAGTCACTCACTGGCTTTACTTCCCTGACCTCAAGAGACTTGGAATTCACTAATTCTTAAATAAGTGAGACAATTTAAAATGGAACTCACTCGATTTTCATGACGTCCCTTCTTGTGAGTCTCCCCAAAGGCAGACTCATAAACATGGATTTGGGTACAAGGAGTCTATTTAGGAGATGATCCCAGGAAGCCGTCACATGAGAGTGAAGACAGGGCAGGTAGACTGACAGCCTGCTCCATGGAGAAACTGGGAATCTTCTATGTGAGCTCATAATACAGGATCTCATGGAGGGGCAAGAAAAGAACATGTCTCCACCATTTCTCCTCGTTCGTGGTTGAGGACCGTGCCTGGGAGCCAGTCTGGGTCCTCCACACTCAGCCTTCTTCCAGGATGGCACAGGAGCCTGGTGGACGTCACAGGTGATTGTGAGAAGGGTCCATGCAGAAAGACTCCATCCTGCTCTACAACATCCTCCTTGAATGAAATGTTAGTTCACGTCCCACAAAGAGAAAGATGGTAAGATGGGATTAAGCATGTATACCCATGCAGGAGATTCAGATTCAATCCTTCGGTCAAGAAGATCCCCTGGAAAAGGGAATGGCTACCCACTCCAGTGTCCATGCCTGGAGAATTCCATGGACAGAGGAGCCTGATGGGCTACAATCCATGGGGTTGCAAAGTCAAGCAAGACTGATTGAGCAACACTCAGGTAAGCATACACAAATTTTGTTAGGGGAAATACCTGAGAGAGAAAATGGAAAAAGGAGAGTCAGGAGGCCTCAGTGCAGGTCTGAATTGAAATGCAGAAGAGAGGAGACAAGCATGGCACACAAGTGCTGCAGACTGCCAAGCCATCTAAGAAAGGTTGGGCAATGCCATTGGGAAGTCTGCAGGAATGGGCATGTCTTAGCATCCCTGCCATCCTGCCATTGGCTGGGCGCCTTCCTGGGAGGTGTGTTCTCTGCACAAGTGGGATGGTTCCAGGGAACTCTTGTTAGTTAATGACCATCCCTGCAGTTGACAGCCTATGGGGTGCATTCTGATGGCCAACACAAATGGTAATAGAAACGTGGCAGGAATACAGCATGCGGTGATGGACAACTATTAAGGGCGAGAGAGAATAACATATATTCACAGCTTTTTACAAATTGTGTGGCTAACATCATATTTTTTTTATACAGTCATACTTTGAACTTCTTATATATTTGATGTCTTTTCTTTACAGTAAAGTAGAATCTGGGGATGGTAGGTAAATGTTCCAGTTACCTAGGAGGTTTAGATGGAAACAGTGAGAGACATTATTCTGGGGGACTCCAAAATCACTGTAGATGGTGACTGCAGCCATGGAATGAAAAGATGCTTTCTCCTTGGAAGAAAAGTTATGCCCATCCTAAACAGCATATTAAAAAGCAGAGACATTGCTTTGCCAACAAAGGTCCATCTAGTCAAGGCCATGGTTTTTCCAGTAGTCATGTGTGGATGTGAGAGTTGGACTATTAAGAAAGCTGAGCACTGAAGAATTGATGCTTTTGAACTGTGGTGTTGGAGAAGACTCTTGTCCCTTGGACTGCAAGGAGATCTATCCAATCCATCATAAAGGAAATCAGTCCTGAATATTCATTGAAAGGACTGATGCTGAAGCGGAAACTCCAATACTTTGGCCACCTGATGCAAAGAGCTGACTCATGGGAAAAGACCCTGATGATGTGAAAGATTGAAGGCAGGAGGATAAGGGGACGACAGAGGATGAGCTGGTTGGATGGTGTCACCAACACAATGGACATGAGTTTGAGCAAGCTCTGGGAGTTGGTTGTGTACATGGAAGCCTGTGGGCATGACTGAGCAACTGAACTGAACTGAGGTTTAGGTGAGAAGGACTTTTTGAATCATCTTGAGAGTCAGACCTAGAACTTCAGAGGCTTACAGCTCACCTCGGCTTCCTAAGGTGTTAACCACTTATGTGTAACCACTGTCTCACCAGGTGTTAGAAAGTGGTATATATATGTATGTATGTATATTTGGTCATGCCATGTGACATGTGGGATCTTAGTTCCTGGACAAGGGATTAAACCCATGTCCCCTGCATTGGAAGTGGGGAGTCTTAACCACCGGATCACCAGCAAAGTCCAGAAAGTGGTCGATCTGAATTTCTTCTAACTTTTAGTTTATATTGGGAGTATAGGCTTTCCTAGTGGCTCAGATGGTAAACAGTTGCCTGCAGCTTCAACCCCTGGGTTGGGAAGATACCCCAGAGAAGGAAATGTCAGCCCACCCCAGTATTATTGCCCGGAGAATTCCATAGACAGAGGAGCCTGGTGGGAAGCAGTTCATGGAGTCACAGAGTCAGACGCAACTTTAACTTCACTTATACTGGAATACAGTTGATTAGCGATGCTGTCTGAGTCTCAGGTATACAGTCATTGGTTCATGCTGCATTGCTATCTCCAAATTCTTGTGCCGTGATTGCTTCTGGGCAGCAGGAAATCAGACATCTGCAACAAAGAAGCTGAGAAAGTGCTACAACTCCTTTCCTCCAAGAGCCTGCTGTCAAACATGTCCCAGCACCCCACTAACAACATTTGTACTGAATAGGTCCCAATGTAGTAGAATGAAAGCCTCCGAGTATCCTTCCACTTTCAGCCTTGCTGAGATTCCATATCGTGAGAAGAGTTCCATGTGGCTTCCTCTGAAATAGCAAACTCCACTCACCTATTTTTACCATCAAAAGAGGCTGCCACTCCTTGTTTCATCACATTTGTTTTCTGAAAAAAAGGAACACATGGAATTTTATATCAGTGTTTTATTGTCTGTCTAGTCTGAAAACGCTGAGAAAAATTACAGTGGAAAGCAAAATTGTGTTTTGCTATAATTATGCATGACATAAAAGATTGGATTTGTTGGATTAACATGCCATCTTTAGATGCTGTAATAGAGTTAAAGTGTAACTGTCAGTGGATGAAATGAGGCCCCTTCAACCTAGAAAAGAATGAAGGTCAGTTTAAATACCTGAGTTCTAATAGCATGGATCCTGTTCACCCTTTTAGGACACTGAAATGGTCTCCTTTCTGTAGTTTAATTCTAACACATTATATAAATGTATGTATGTATGTAAAACTATGTACTAGTTTTGTATTGGTGTTAATTGGTGTATGAATACATACATTACATTAAAATGCATTAATGATTGTGTTGGTTCTAATTGAATTAAAGCAATTTGAATTTTTATGGAAAAGGTGCTTTATAAATAGCAAAGAATATTTCACATTCAGAACTTTTGCCAATACTCACTACTTTCCTTGTGATTATCTGCCATTTCCAGTAAGTAACATTTTAACATTGGATATTATCATGGACTCATAATAGGAGACTATTAAACAACAAAGGAAATGTCTATACATTATATTCTGTCATATCATGTAATTTAAAAATCAAAATGTCCACAAGACTGGTATAATTTGAGCCCATTTAAGGATACTCTGTCATTTTGGAGTAAACATTGTTTCTCATAAAAATTAGATGTTTTATGAGAGTGTCACATTTTTAAAAATATGCTGTGCAAAAGAGAACAAAAAGTTAATGTTTAGACTAGGTGGTGTCCATCTGTCAGCGATGCATTGCTGAAACTGAATGTCCTCTCTCTACTAAGAGCCCTTGGATTTGAAGGTGGGTGAGGAATTAAGAGCAAGTTGTTACAGGAGGTGAATGTGTCTACTAGGAAAAGGCAGGAGGTTGGGACAAAGTGGGATTCTGCTTTGACTTAGATTCTTAGACCATGCCAAGGGCTGTGTCTAAACAGTAAACAAGAATGACATATATGGAGAAACCTGAGTTTACAGTCCTAACCAGTAAGTCTATGGGGAAAACAAAAAGGTCTTTCAATCCTCAAATGACATCCTGTGAAACTTACCAGATTCATTATGCTGGATCCTTAAGATTCTTTCTATCTTCATGCTTTTTTTTTTTTTTTTCCCCCTTTAAGAATAAGGACCGTTCTTCAACATCAATCAGTAAATATTTTACTGCACCTTAGTTCCCAGATAAGAACAGAAAATCAGAGCATCTTTGGTAGCTGTCTAGTGGGAGGACAGGGTCATGGAGGACACATCTTGAGGTGGGGATAAGAGCATCAAGGGAGGGGGAGGAGCTCGAATGAAGGCTAAAAAAAATAGGCGAAGGGCACCTACAGTTTGGTTCTGTGCTTTTTGCGTTATGCTGTATAAGCAGATTTGTCCATTTCTAGACTAAACCATATTTTTCTGTAGATAATGGAGGCTATATTTTCATAATGATCTATTGTCTGTTTTTACACACACGCAAACACACATATTTTCTCTCAAAGAATTTATAAAGCATATTATATATGGTATTTCTTTTGATTTTGATACCCATTCTGTGTGGTATATATAATTAATTCCTTATGGATAAGATAATTACAGCTCAGAGATGTCAGTTTCTTGCCCTATGTGAAATACTTAACTATGAACTGTCAAACACAACCCTGCCTTAACCATCATTACTATGTCATCATCCTCCTAGCAGATTATTTAGTAACATGCTTCAGGAAGAAAAGTTGTTTTGTGATCTAAATTGTTTGGAAAGGATACCCGTGCCCTTGAACAATTAGAAATAAGTTTAAAATATATTAAGGCTGTAAGAAATATCACACTTTATCAAAAATAAAATGCTTTTGGGTAACCCATCACTTTTTGCAGTTATATGACTTTGAAATATTGACTGAAGAAGGTTATCAACTTCTGATGGAGCTAGTACTCTAGAGAACGTAACTGGATATCACGAGTTAGGGAAAAGTGACCTCGTCCTTAGTTTTCCTCCCTTCTCTTCATATGTCTAGGATTTTACTAAGATTATTTCTTGTTTATTTATGATGATTTTTAAGTTCAGTATGGAATCCTGAATAGAATTTGCAGAGATGATGCCTAAATGTAAACTCTTTTGCGGGGAACATGGCCAACAGCTTGTTCAGGGAACTCCTTAGGCATAGTTATTCTGGGGACTAAATGTGGGCTTTGGCTCACCAAGTGCGTATTCATAGACTAGATTTTAAAATTTCATCATTTTCTGACTTTTACTAGATCATATGTTCCAGGAGGGCAGGGGCTAAGTTTAATTTCATTGACCACCTTATGCAAAAGAAAGTGAAAAAGTTAGCCACTCAGTCGTGTCCGACTCTTTGTGACCCTGTGGACTGCAGCCCGCCAGGCTCCTCTGTCCATGGGATTCTCCAGGCAAGGATACTGGAGTGGGCTGCCATTTCCTTCTCCAGGGGATCTTTCTGACCCAAGGGTCGGGCCCAGATCCCCCACGTTGCAGGCAGACTCTTTACCAACTGATAATTCCTAAGTCATTAAGTGTTACTGAATATATACTCGTTGAATAAGATCTTGAATAATTTAACTGAAAAGTGGCTTAAAAACTGAGTACATTCCCAAAACTATCTCTGCCAGGCAACTCCAGGAGCGTGGTTCTCCTTGGGGTGGGGGTCAGGGGTGGGCACCAGAAGGGGGAAACGGAGCTTCTGGGGCTCACGCAGTATTTGTTCTTTGGTTTTTGTGTCAGTTACATGGGTGAGCTCAGTGTGTAAAAATTCACCATACGTGAACTTCCCATATATTTGTTCTACTTTATTATATTGTAGTATATTATATTACATATATATTATATTGTAATATTCAGGGAAACAGGCAATCCAAAAGTGAACTACGGCTTCATCTATTTCATTGATCCATTCTGAGTACGTCCGCTCTTATAGATACACGGAGATCAAGAATTTATTACTAATTATTGAGGATGAGTAGGGCCTGTTAAACCTCAGTTGGGTAAGCTATGCTTAGATGGACTAGAAATGCAAACATCCTGTAATTGCTTTGTCTGGGCTTTTCCATCCTGCTTTGGAAAAATTTTCAAATTATGATTCCCTAAATGCTTGGGCTGTACAGAGGAGTAGGGAAGTTATCCCTATTGTGATTCAAATTTTTGGCTTCATTTGCATCATTTAATTTAGTCCATTCAATAGTTTTGAGTTGAGTATTATTATCTCTGCTTTATAGGTCAAAATACCAAGATCCAAAGGACTAAATTTATTAGTCTAAAGTCACCAGGCAGGCATGAGATTTCAGTTCAGACTCTTTAGTCTTTTCTGCACAGGCTTTTCTACATACTGTACTGCCATGGACTCAATTGTAGTGAGAGGCATCACTGTCTTGGTTAAAGCAAAAAAAAAATAAATAAGCAAAGAAAAAACTAAACAGTTCATCACAAATTAGACTGTAAACATATCATGGTCTGTAATTTCAATTTACTTTTGATATCAATGTTTGACATGAGTGAATTCTATGAATCTGATTTTTTAATTTTGACATTTTTGATTCATAATAAAAATATGCATACCTTGTATGTGCTTCTGTATGCCGTTATATAAACACAAATATTATATAGGTGCTGTAAGTGTAAGACAAATGAAATGCTCATAATTATGCATCAGTAAGCAAGTGTTCTATGAGTTTTTTAAAACTGTCTTTAACTTTCTAAATCAGACATATTCATAAAACTGAATAACACCTCTATCACCTCATTCTCTCTTTGTCTCCAACCAGCATGCATCATATTTAAAATTTTACATTTGTCAGTAAATGTCTTCTCTTCTTGGAACGGTTCAAGTTTAGAAGTGAAGCAGGTTGGACAGAAGTTAAGTATGGAACAATAATAACAAAAGAAAAATGTAAATTTGCTCTTTTAATGCCCTTTGATAAGGCCTTGAGAAAGCAAGAGAGTTTCATCAGGTGAAGTCTGGCAGCAGCTTATTTAGATTGCATTTTCTTCCACCTTAAGAATGTGGATTTTCTTCTTTTATTTAATTAAAAAATGTTATTTAGTTGCTGGGTAAAATTTACCAAAAAAAGGAGAAATGAGTCAATTCTAAAAGGTTCATTTAGTTTCTGACAATATTTTTCACAGCTGCAATGAACTATGAACAAAGTGAATGTTGATTAGTATGTGCCATTAATCATTTAGGTAAAAGAAAGGGAGTCTTTAGTTTTCAATGAGCAGAAACAGTGGCACATGAAGGCAAAATCAGTGGTTGACAAGTAGCTTATGCAGCTCCTAGATTAAAGTCTAATTTGGGGGAAAAAAATTGTGATTCCAGTAGCATTCGTTTATGATTATTGAAGTCATTTATTCTCTGTGGCACAAAATATATCACTTGTTAAAATATATTGACTTTTAAAAATTATCTCTTCTTATTTATTTTCCCTATTCAGAGCGAACATGATGCTGACTTACAAGCATATTCGATGGAAGCTGGATACTCTGCCTCTGAAAGGACATTTCAGAAGAGATTTGCTTGCCCTGAAAGGTCAGAGAAAACTGTCAGAGTCATAGTGTGGAAGGTGAAAACCTGGTCACTCAAAGGAAAACAAATGCTGTCCAACAGGTTCTAGACTAGTTTTGGTTGCAGGGGAGTTCAGTAGGGATGAACACAGAAATGTAGATAGGTCAGGTACTTCCTGAAACACTGTAGGGCACTCACCACAAAAAAGGACTTGACCTTTGTCCGCACTTTGTGTCCAGACACGGGCAAGAGTACTGGAGTGGGGTGCCATTGCCTTCTCCAAGTAAAGACAATAGGAAATGTTAAAAGCAAAGGATGATTAAATAACAACAAGAGATTAACTACTGAGGAATAAAGGGAGCTCTACAGAATTTAAGAATAGAGGACATAGGAAGCATCCCAGTACCTCTAGCACTTAAAACAGAGTACTTCAGGAACAACCCTTTGGGAAGATGTTTTCTATCCACACTGTTGTAATCCCCACGATCAAAGTCCTTAGCATCTTCAGTGAAGCAGATGTTTTTCTGGAACTCCCTTGCTTTCTTCATGATCCAACGAATGTTGGCAATTTGATTTCTGTTTCCTCTGCTTCCTCGAAACCCAGCTTGTACATCGGGAAGTTTTGGTTCACGTTCTGTTGAAGCCTGGCTTGAAGGATTTTGAGCATAATCTTGCTAGCATGTGAAATAAGGACGATTGTGTGGTAGTTTGAATATTCTTTGACATGCCCTTCTTAGGGATTGGAACGAAAATTGACCTTCTCCAGTTCTGTGGCCACTGCTGAGTTTTCCAAATTTGCAGACGTATTGACTGTATCCCATTAACAGCATCATCTTTTTTTACAGTTTTCAGTAGCTCAGCTGGAATTCCATCACCTTTGACTCTGTGGGTCACAACAAACTGTGGAAAATTCTTAAAGAGACGGTAATTCAGAAAACAAAGATCACGGCATCCAGTCCTATCACTTCATGGGAAATAGATGGAGAAACAGTGTCAGACTTTATTTTTTGGGGCTCCAAAATCACTGCAGATGGTGATTGCAGCCATGAAATTAAAAGACGCTTACTCCTTGGAAGAAAAGTTATGATCAACCTAGATAGCATATTCAAAAGCAGAGACATTACTTTGCCAACTAAGGTCCATCTAGTCAAGGCTATGGTTTTTCCAGTAGTCATGTATGAATGTGAGAGTTGGACTGTGAAGAAGGCTGAGTGCTGAAGAATTGATGCTTTTGAACTGTGGTGTCGGAGAAGGCTCTTGAGAATCCCTTGGACTGCAAGGAGATCCAACCAGTTCATTCTGAAGGAGATCGGCCCTGGGATTTCTTTGGAAGGAATGATGCTGACA
>SJYX01019600.1:11715-32403 GCA_006410675.1 Oreotragus oreotragus | reverse complement strand
AGTTCCCTGAGAAAAGAAATAGAGGGACTTTCTTGGTGGCCCAGGGGTTAACGATCCACCTGCCAATGCAGGGGGCACGGGAGATCCCAGGTCCAGGATGAATCACAAGCTGGAGCCAAGGTTGTCAGGGGCAATACTGATCACCTCAGATGCGCAGATGGCACTGCTGTAATGACAGGAAGCAAAGAGGGACTGAAGAGGCTATTGATGAAAGTGAGAGAGGAGAGTGAAAAGGCCGACTTAAAACTCAACATTCAAAAACCTAAGCCTGGCATCTGGTGCCATCACTTCATGGCACACAGATGGGAAAACAGTGGGAACAGTGACAGAATCATTGCAGATGGTGACTGTGGGCATGGATTTAAAACATGTTTGCTCCCTGGAGGGAAAGCTATGACAGACCTAGACAGTGTGTTAGGAAGCAGAGACATCACTTTGGGGACAAAAGTCCATATACTGTCAAAGCTGCGGTTTCTCCAGCAGTTGTGTATGGATGTGAGAGCTGGACCATAAAGAAAGCTGAGCTCTGGAGAACTGATGCTTTTGAACTGTGGTGTTGGAGAAGACTCTTGAGAGTCCCTTGGACTCTCAACTAGTCCATCCTGAAGGAGATCAGTCCTGATTATTCATTAGAAGGACTGATGCTGAAACTGGAGCTCTGATGCTTTGGCCACCTGATGCAAAGAACTGACTCATTGGAAAAGACCCTGATGCTGGGAACGATTGAAGGCAGGAGGAGAAGGGGACGACAGAGGATGAGATGGCTGGATGGCAGCACCGACTCAATGGACATGAGTCTGAGCAAGCTCCGGGAGTTGGTGATGGACAGGGAGGCCTGGCGTGCTGCGGTCCATGGGGTCACAGAGAGTCGGACGCGACTGAGCGGCTGAACAGCTGTGAAACACAATCAGTGACCACCTAGTGTTCCTGGTTTTTGTTTCATGAGAGAGTTGGGTCTCTAATGGAGTATTTTTCTATTTCAGACTCTGACTGAAAATGGGCTCTGTTAACATATCATGTTGTGACATTACAATTTTTGCTTTAAAAACCCCTATTTCTTAAAATGAAAATCAGCAAAGCAGTCCCCTTTTCCTGAATAGAAAAAAAAAAAAATCTTGGATTTATTTGCTTTTAGCTTAAAAACAAAATCCTATCCTATTAAAATATCTTAATGTGTTATGAATATGGTAGTCCTCAAATTTATATCTGAATCAAATGTCTGAGTTTGTTAATATCTTCACCGTTTTCTGAAGGTTGTCTTCCTTTCTACTGAAATAATAAATGGGTAAATATCAAGTGTGATATGCTTGCATCTTTAATATGCCAGCACCTTCTGTCTTAGAGGCATATCGTGCCAGATGGAACATTTCATAAACACTATAAGAAACAAATTACATTAGATACCCTGGCTAGCACAGTAACACACAGCACCTTGATATAACTCAATTTTGTCTTTGCCTACATCTGAACCATCGCGTTTTAAATCAGCACTGGGATAGTATAAACTATCATGTCTGAATAGAATGATAAATCTGCCCACTATGTTTGTAAAGCAGCCAACCTTTATTAATTTCTTCATAGCAATATTTATGCTAATAGCTAGACCTTAGAATAAAAAGGTAAGATTATTTTTCTCCAAAACCTAGTTTTTAAAGGTGGTAGCTTTTTTACGGNAGAATGATAAATCTGCCCACTATGTTTGTAAAGCAGCCAACCTTTATTAATTTCTTCATAGCAATATTTATGCTAATAGCTAGACCTTAGAATAAAAAGGTAAGATTATTTTTCTCCAAAACCTAGTTTTTAAAGGTGGTAGCTTTTTTACGGGTATTTCAAGGATTATGAAAGAGAGCAATTGAGAAAGATCTGAATCAGCCGTTCAGTGTCTGCAGTTAGCAAATGACTCAGTGTGGCCCTTTTGCGGTTGCTTTCTAGTCACTCAGTTGTGTCCAGCTCTTTGTGACTCTGTGGACTATAGCCCACCAGGCTCCTCTGTCCATGGGGTTTCTGGGGAATGGATCGCCGTTTTGAAATGAATGCTTAAAAGAAATTATTAATATTGACTTACAGGCTGAAGAAAAGATAAATAATTCTCATCAGAAATTGCTATAATTCCTTTGATACTTAAAGAAGGAATATATTTATTTTCAGTATGTAAATGATAGAGTAACAGAACTCTCAGGAGAAAATAGCAATTAGTGGATAGACAATACACAGAAAGATAAACATAGACAAAAAGGAGAGAAACAGACGTACAAATAGACGTGTGACAGAAAGCCAAAAGCAGTACTTATTTCTCCGATTTGAACAATAAAATATGTTCTTTCATAGTCTACGTGCTTAATTGAAACAAGCACTTCTAGTTTAAAAATGTTATCACAGATGCTGGCTTAGAGATGAATTGATAACAGAGGTTGCCACACCTAGAGTAAAACACCTTGAAAAAAGGTGTCTGTATGACAAAGCAGAGCTTGAGCAGCTTCCTTTTGGCTTAGTGGTTACGAATCCACCCGCAGCAAAGGAGATGCAGGTTCTACCCCCAGGTTGGGAAGATCCTCTCGAGGAGGAAATGGCGACCCACTCCAGTGTTCTGGCCTGGAGACTCATGGACAGAGGAGTCTGCTGGGCCACAGTCCATGGGGTCGCAGAGTCAGACACACTTTTTTTACAAACACCTTCCTGTCCACCTTCCTCTGCCCTCTTAACGTCCAGGGGGCTTATCTCGGGGCCTGTCTCTGAACCCCAAGAATTCACAGCACTCCCTCCGCACCTCCACTGTGAGGAGCCTTCTGCATGATTGTATTTCCATTCCTTTGACAAGGTGATAATTGTTTTTCTTCATGATGCGGCTTCCCATTACAATCTGTTTTATCACACAGTTTAGTAGAAACCAAGAAAAGCTCAGGAAATGCCTCATGAATTCATAGATTAAAATCATTTTCTTAATTGGGAACTTCTTTAATCTCATGAAGGGGACAATGAAATTTGTAGCTGCATGGCTAAGTGCAGAAATCGGCAGCTTTTTTTTCAATTAGTACCCTAAAATACGATTTCAATATGTTAGTGATAGTGAGTTAATTGAAATATAAAGCACCAGCAAACTGTGTAAATCAGGAACTGCATAAATCGTAATAAAAATTCCTAAAATTTTCTCCCTTAAGAAAAGAACGTATCAGTAAGCATACAGTTTGAAATGTGTGATCAAAGAAAATATATTGTACTATGCAAGAGTCCAGCCAATGATATAGCAAAATAGCTCGTTCATAGACACCCTTGGTAAATCATGATTGTTCTCTTTACTGAATCAGTTATCTATCTGAGAAAGAAAATATATATGATTAGTTTAAACTTATCATGCTGTCACTAGTTTAACATGACTACCATTTAGAACAAAGATGCTGATCTGATTTGATTGAGAATAGATCTCTTTTAGAAGCTCCTTCTATTATAAAGTTACTATAATAAATTTTAGAAATTACTGAAACATAAAAGAAAAACACAATGTTAACAACCTGGCATAAATTTTATATTTTTCAATCTTATTTCCTATTCAGCTTTTTTAAAGCATCACAGTGTTCATATGCAGAGGCTTTTCTTGCTCCCTGTTATAGAGTCAGCATCTTGAGCTTATTAGTCTTTGTAACACTCAGTTTTAATTGTTGAAAAATATTCCACTCTGTGGTTTTAAACTATTCCTTTACTAGTACGTTTGGGCATTTTCTTGTCTGTAGTTTTTGTTGTATTTTGAATAGAATTGCCACTTTAATAATGGTAATTATTAAGTACAGGAAGTAGATTTACTGGCTTGAAGTCAAAGAACTTTAATTTTTTCCTGCTTTTCTTACTATTTCTTGCTAGACCTTGAGTAAGAAATACTTAGTACACATTTTTTTAAATACAGAAGTGAAAAAATAGTATTATTGTTAAAGTGTTCTTTCTATTCTAAAAGTATCCTCAAAAAAGCGTATGAACACTTTGAAGTCACAGGAAATGTCATTGGACCAATCCTCTTTCTCGTGATCCATGACAAACTGTTTATATTTTCTTGGCCTAGGTTTATCCAAGGTATTAGACCTAGCTTTTGAGGGGTTTGTTTGGATATTAAGCAAGAAATTCAAAAATTAAACAAGAAAGTAGTTAGTAGAGTAACAGCCAAATTCATGTTTGGGAGTTCATGTATACCCATAAAATAAAATAAAATAAAATAAAAAACACAAATTCAAGTCATTATAGTATTATCAGTTCGATATTGATATTGACAATCTTGATAATCTCAGTTCTTCAATAAATTCACTAAAATGCATGTTTAAAATATTTATCCAGAAACTCATGATTATTAAGTCAATACAATTCAGCTAACAAGTGTTGACTGAAAGGTCTTCGATGGGCTGGGATTTTGTAACTCCTGGAATTGGCCAGTGTTTTCTGCAGCACACACTCTCTGGATAAGATATCTGAACGATTGATTCAATTGGCCAGGCAGTCAATCTGAATTGGCTCTTGAGACAGTATTTATCAAAGAGATGTGGCTCTGAGTGATGTGTGTGGCTGCAGGCATTCACACCTCACGCTCCCACAATGACGTGCGGATGTACTGGGCTCCTCTCAAGCTTTAGTTTGGCAAGGACTCCCTGCCTATGAAAGCAAGGAGGTGACAGCTGTCTGAGGAGGCTCACAGTGTACAGGAGAAATTACAGAGCTGCAAAGACAGGCCTCTGCTCTGACAATACCATTGTTGTCATTTAATATTTATCAGGACGTCCACAGCGCACCTTGTCCTCTACAGGCTGCAGACGTCACTGTGCATCAGAAGAGAGAAGGAGATGCGAGTCAGCACGCGCAAACACGAACCCGATACCTGGCGCCGTCCAACGTTCACGTGGTATTTAGGAAGACGCTGCTCACTGCCGAGTCTTGAGATTGTACGCAGTGGTGGGGACATCCCATCCTGCACCGACAGGCCTTTGACAGGAGAAGAAGCAAAGGTGAGAGGTGAGAATCTTTAAGGAATGATCCTGATATCAAGATACAGTTGAATGCTGCATTGAGGGTGTGCTGTCTCTTTTTTCCTAGAGGTGAAGTGAAGAAGGCAGATGCAAAGCCTTATACTTCAAGCATCACACGTAAGAGGTTAAACTGCTCTGAGAACTCATTTGTTTCTGGGAGGTTACTGTAGAATAATAGAAAACACTCTGTACTGGAGCAAAGATTTATATTTTGATGTGAGTCAATACCATCAGCAATTTTGATTTGATTTTATACTTCTACTCTAAAATTTATTTATACTTCTACTCTAAATTAATTTTAAATTAATTTATACTTCTACTCTAAAATTAATTTTTTGATTGAAAATAGGAGAAATTATATAAAGTTTTAAAATGTATAAAGAATATAATAAAAGTCAATTTCTTAAATTCACCACATTTAACATTTTGTGTGCTACATTTCCATTCAGTCATATTTCCATTTAAAAACCCTTTTCCTTATGAAACTTTTAATTTTCTCTCTGCCATTAGAACATTAGTACTTTCTCATTTAATATTCTAGCAAATGATTTATATTATTCTTTTCAATAGCTTATTATTAAACATTCTTTAAGATATATAAATGGAAAATATATTTCTGTAACAAAAAGTCATGCCCACTTTATATTTTGATGGATACCAACTAATGCTTTTTTAATACTTATTACAAAATATTGGCTATATTCTCCCTGCTGAACAATACATCCTTGAGCTTATCTTACAAGAAATAGTTTGTACCGCCAACTCCCTCACTCACATATCGCTCTTCTCCCTAACTCCACTGGTAATCACTAGCTTATTCCCTACACCTGTGAGTGTGTGTGNTTGAAATGAATGCTTAAAAGAAATTATTAATATTGACTTACAGGCTGAAGAAAAGATAAATAATTCTCATCAGAAATTGCTATAATTCCTTTGATACTTACAGAAGGAATATATTTATTTTCAGTATGTAAATGATAGAGTAACAGAACTCTCAGGAGAAAATAGCAATTAGTGGATAGACAATACACAGAAAGATAAACATAGACAAAAAGGAGAGAAACAGACGTACAAATAGACGTGTGATAGAAAGCCAAAAGCAGTACTTATTTCTCCGATTTGAACAATAAAATATGTTCTTTCATAGTCTACGTGCTTAATTGAAACAAGCACTTCTAGTTTAAAAATGTTATCACAGATGCTGGTTTAGAGATGAATTGATAACAGAGGTTGCCACACCTAGAGTAAAACACCTTGAAAAAAGGTGTCTGTATGACAAAGCAGAGCTTGAGCAGCTTCCTTTTGGCTTAGTGGTTACGAATCCACCCGCAGCAAAGGAGATGCAGGTTCTACCCCCAGGTTGGGAAGATCCTCTCGAGGAGGAAATGGCGATCCACTCCAGTGTTCTGGCCTGGAGACTCATGGACAGAGGAGTCTGCTGGGCCACAGTCCATGGGGTCGCAGAGTCAGACACACTTTTTTTACAAACACCTTCCTGTCCACCTTCCTCTGCCCTCTTAACGTCCAGGGGGCTTATCTCAGGGCCTGTCTCTGAACCCCAAGAATTCACAGCACTCCCTCCGCACCTCCACTGTGAGGAGCCTTCTGCATGATTGTATTTCCATTCCTTTGACAAGGTGATAATTGTTTTTCTTCATGATGCGGCTTCCCATTACAATCTGTTTTATCACACAGTTTAGTAGAAACCAAGAAAAGCTCAGGAAATGCCTCATGAATTCATAGATTAAAATCATTTTCTTAATTGGGAACTTCTTTAATCTTATGAAGGGGACAATGAAATTTGTAGCTGCATGGCTAAGTGCAGAAATCGGCAGCTTTTTTTTCAATTAGTACCCTAAAATACGATTTCAATATGTTAGTGATAGTGAGTTAATTGAAATATAAAGCACCAGCAAACTGTGTAAATCAGGAACTGCATAAATCGTAATAAAAATTCTTAAAATTTTCTCCCTTAAGAAAAGAACTTATCAGTAAGCATACAGTTTGAAATGTGTGATCAAAGAAAATATATTGTACTATGCAAGAGTCCAGCCAATGATATAGCAAAATAGCTCGTTCATAGACACCCTTGGTAAATCATGATTGTTCTCTTTACTGAATCAGTTATCTATCTGAGAAAGAAAATATATATGATTAGTTTAAACTTATCATGCTGTCACTAGTTTAACATGACTACCATTTAGAACAAAGATGCTGATCTGATTTGATTGAGAATAGATCTCTTTTAGAAGCTCCTTCTATTATAAAGTTACTATAATAAATTTTAGAAATTACTGAAACATAAAAGAAAAACACAATGTTAACAACCTGGCATAAATTTTATATTTTTCAATCTTATTTCCTATTCAGCTTTTTTAAAGCATCACAGTGTTCATATGCAGAGGCTTTTCTTGCTCTCTGTTATAGAGTCAGCATCTTGAGCTTATTAGTCGTTGTAACACTCAGTTTTAATTGTTGAAAAATATTCCACTCTGTGGTTTTAAACTATTCCTTTACTAGTACGTTTGGGCATTTTCTTGTCTGTAGTTTTTGTTGTATTTTGAATAGAATTGCCACTTTAATAATGGTAATTATTAAGTACAAGAAGTAGATTTACTGGCTTGAAGTCAAAGAACTTTAATTTTTTCCTGCTTTTCTTACTATTTCTTGCTGGACCTTGAGTAAGAAATACTTAGTACACATTTTTTAAAATACAGAAGTGAAAAAATAGTATTATTGTTAAAGTGTTCTTTCTATTCTAAAAGTATCCTCAAAAAAGCGTATGAACACTTTGAAGTCACAGGAAATGTCATTGGACCAATCCTCTTTCTCGTGATCCATGACAAACTGTTTATATTTTCTTGGCCTAGGTTTATCCAAGGTATTAGACCTAGCTTTTGAGGGGTTTGTTTGGATATTAAGCAAGAAATTCAAAAATTAAACAAGAAAGTAGTTAGTAGAGTAACAGCCAAATTCATGTTTGGGAGTTCATGTATACCCATAAAATAAAATAAAATAAAATAAAAAACACAAATTCAAGTCATTATAGTATTATCAGTTCGATATTGATATTGACAATCTTGATAATCTCAGTTCTTCAATAAATTCACTAAAATGCATGTTTAAAATATTTATCCAGAAACTCATGATTATTAAGTCAATATAATTCAGCTAACAAGTGTTGACTGAAAGGTCTTCGATGGGCTGGGATTTTGTAACTCCTGGAATTGGCCAGTGTTTTCTGCAGCACACACTCTCTGGATAAGATATCTGAACGATTGATTCAATTGGCCAGGCAGTCAATCTGAATTGGCTCTTGAGACAGTATTTATCAAAGAGATGTGGCTCTGAGTGATGTGTGTGGCTGCAGGCATTCACACCTCACGCTCCCACAATGACGTGCGGATGTACTGGGCTCCTCTCAAGCTTTAGTTTGGCAAGGACTCCCTGCCTATGAAAGCAAGGAGGTGACAGCTGTCTGAGGAGGCTCACAGTGTACAGGAGAAATTACAGAGCTGCAAAGACAGGCCTCTGCTCTGACAATACCATTGTTGTCATTTAATATTTATCAGGACGTCCACAGCGCACCTTGTCCTCTACAGGCTGCAGACGTCACTGTGCATCAGAAGAGAGAAGGAGATGCGAGTCAGCACGCGCAAACACGAACCCGATACCTGGCGCCGTCCAACGTTCACGTGGTATTTAGGAAGACGCTGCTCACTGCCGAGTCTTGAGATTGTACGCAGTGGTGGGGACATCGCATCCTGCACCGACAGGCCTTTGACAGGAGAAGAAGCAAAGGTGAGAGGTGAGAATCTTTAAGGAATGATCCTGATATCAAGATACAGTTGAATGCTGCATTGAGGGTGTGCTGTCTCTTTTTTCCTAGAGGTGAAGTGAAGAAGGCAGATGCAAAGCCTTATACTTCAAGCATCACACGTAAGAGGTTAAACTGCTCTGAGAACTCATTTGTTTCTGGGAGGTTACTGTAGAATAATAGAAAACACTCTGTACTGGAGCAAAGATTTATATTTTGATGTGAGTCAATACCATCAGCAATTTTGATTTGATTTTATACTTCTACTCTAAAATTTATTTATACTTCTACTCTAAATTAATTTTAAATTAATTTATACTTCTACTCTAAAATTAATTTTTTGATTGAAAATAGGAGAAATTATATAAAGTTTTAAAATGTATAAAGAATATAATAAAAGTCAATTTCTTAAATTCACCACATTTAACATTTTGTGTGCTACATTTCCATTCAGTCATATTTCCATTTAAAAACCCTTTTCCTTATGAAACTTTTAATTTTCTCTCTGCCATTAGAACATCAGTACTTTCTCATTTAATATTCTAGCAAATGATTTATATTATTCTTTTCAATAGCTTATTATTAAACATTCTTTAAGATATATAAATGGAAAATATATTTCTGTAACAAAAAGTCATGCCCACTTTATATTTTGATGGATACCAACTAATGCTTTTTTAATACTTATTACAAAATATTGGCTATATTCTCCCTGCTGAACAATACATCCTTGAGCTTATCTTACAAGAAATAGTTTGTACCGCCAACTCCCTCACTCACATATCGCTCTTCTCCCTAACTCCACTGGTAATCACTAGCTTATTCCCTACACCTGTGAGTGTGTGTGTGTGCGTGTGTGTGTGTGCGTGCATGCATGTGCGTGCATGTGTGTGTGCACGTGCATGTGTGTGTGTGCATGTGTGTGTGTGTGTATGTGTGTATGTGTGTATCGGCTTCCCTGGTAGCTCAGTGGTAAAGAATCTGCTGCCCAATGCAGGTGACTGGAAGGTCAGGTAGATCCTCTGGAGAAGGAAATGGCAACTCACTCCAGTATTCTCGTCTGGAGAATCCCAGGGACAGGGGAGCCTGGTGGGCTGCAAAGTCCACGGGGTTGCACAGAGTCGGACAGGACTGAGAAACTAACAGTCTCATTGTGACTGTGGTTTTACTCACTGGAGATACTTAGCGTAGCCAACACCATAGAGACAAGTGTTGAGTGGTGGTTGTCAGGTGCTGGGGCAGCAGGCAGTGGGGAATTTCTATTTAATGTGGGCAGAGCTTGTTTTTCAAGATGAAAAGAGTTATGGAGATGAATGATGGTGATTTCACTACATTATGAATGCATCGACTATCCTGGACTATACAGTGAACACAATTAGAATGGTACATTTCATGCAGTTTTCCACATTAAAAAAGATGAGAAAAAAGATCTGCATATATCTCACAGGGGCAAGAAAAGAATTTACATTATAAATTTTCTAAAGAAAGTGATCTAAGAAACGTTCGGTCAGGGACATAGAGTCAGGAGGAACTGAGGAAACGATATCCTCTTGGCTACAGAATATCATTCCCTTGAAACACGTATTATAAATATTTTCCCCAGGTCTGCTGTTTACATTTTAGTTGCATTTATGTGCTTTTCCTATAGGAGAATTTTACTTTAATTTTTGAATGATTAAAGCTTTTTGAAGAAGACCCTTGAGAGTCCCTTGGACTGCAAGGAGATCCAACCAGTCCATTCTGAAGGAGATTAGCCCTGGGATTTCTTTGGAAGGAATGATGCTAAAGCTGAAGCTCCAGTATTTTGGCCACCTCATGTGAAGAGTTGACTCATTGGAAAAGACTCTGATGCTGGGAGGGATTGGGGGCAGGAGGAGAAGGGGATGACCGAGGATGAGATGGCTGGATGGCATCACGGACTCGATGGACGTGAGTCTGAGTGAACTCCGGGAGTTGGTGATGGACAGGGAGGCCTGGCGTGCTGTGATTCATGGGGCCGCAAAGAGTCGGACATGGCTGAGCGACTGAACTGAACTGAACTGAAAGGTTTTTGATTTGTGTTGGTTTAAGAAGGCCTTGTTACTTTTAAATTAAAATTTGCTTCCAAAGCTTTTCTTTTTGCTACATTGGCCTTTAATTCATCTGAACTTATTTTTTTGTTGTTGTTGTTGTAAAATATAATTTTTATTAATATTTTTTTACATATGTCCCCTCCCTCTTTTTATTATTATTATTTTGAGTTTTTTAAAATTTATTATTTTTTTGGCATACATTGACATGAACTTATTTTTGTAAGCTAATGTTTTTCTCCAAATTTTATATCTATTTGATTACCCTAATACTCTTCAGCTAACAGTGGTATTGGTGCCAACCTTAGTTTACACCATGCCATGTTTATGTATCCATGGACCTATTACTGACGTCACTCTGATCCACCAGTCTGCGTGTAACTCACGGGTGAGAAGCCAGCCATTGGAAGAACAGAGAGGAGAGCTCTGTCCCAAGATGGAAGGCTCTCCTGCTTTGAGAAGGAATAGCAGACTGGGGCGTCTAGAGTGTCCTCAGTCAAGGTTCACGATGAAAAGCGAAAGGTTCATGGGGCGGGACTGCAGCGTGCTGTGGCTGCTGCCTCCGGGTGGGGCCTCCACCTGGTGAAGCTCTCAAGGTGCACGGGCAGACACGCTTTTGGTCACTGCTCCTGCAGAGCAGATTGGAGATAAGTCTGTCCTTCTCTACAGCACACTGGCCCTCTCCCGTCTCATTCCAAGCAATCGGGTTGAGATGAGGAGTGGGAGAGCCCACAGCTGGATTGAGTAGATGGCAGAAAAGCACAGTGTGGAGACAGGAGGGTGGGAGTTCTGTCCAAATGACTTGGTCGCTTAGATTATGCAGTCTCTTCCAGACTCAGCTGATGAAGATGTCCTTGTAAACCGATCCTTTGCTCCTCTTCTGTTTGTTCATCCCAGTTTTCCTCAGATCTAAATCATAAGGATGAGATCACTAGGCAACTTTGAACCCAGCTCCTCATTTTTGCTTTAATGAATGTACTCAGTGCCTTCCCTGGAGTAGAGTGAGAGTGAGAATGAAGAATGAAGTTGTGAAAGAATGCCTGACTCTCACCCCCCTGGCAAATTTGCGAGTGGGCCACATGGGCCAGATGGCATGCAAAGGAGGATAAGGAGAAGCCCGCAGTCTGCATGGCACAGAAAAAGGAAGAAGAACCTGACCTCCTGCCCTCATGATTCACTGAGCTTGTTTCTCCTTTTTCTCTTTAAAAAAGGTCTTGCTGAGCAGATCACTTGAGTTGATGTCTGAACACAAGGCCCCTTCTCCCCAGACTGCCAGCTTTTCCAAGTAAAGCGTCCTTCCTTTCTGCCGACACTCGGCTGGTAAGTTACTGGCTTTTGTGGCTTCTGTATCTGCAGATCTAACTTGCTCCCTGTAGCCTTTTCTTTTGAATTTCCCAGCCCCTCCTCTTTCCTCTTCCTTAGAGACCTGTGTCTTTGGATTCTCCAGGCATCAGATGACCACACAAGGGTGCTCGAGAAGGAGGCAGAATTCACAGGACCCATCCTAGAACCACCTGTGATTTCCCAGAGCTTCTGTACCCACCCAACAACAGTAAATAGTTTCATGCAGTATTTCCCTTCTTTCAAATGGCTTTAAATACTGACATAACCTATGATTATTTAAAGATTTACACTTGTATCATGAGTGCATATAAATATTTAGAGAGCTTTTGGTGCACTGGGTGGGGTAGGAACTGGGCACATACACTCACAGGAAAGTGCTTAAAATTTGAAGGAGATAATGGTAATAATGAAGGCATGCATGATGACATATATTCTCACCTTTGAGTCTTGCAAAATCCTTTTAGGAGAGGTTCAATTGTTAGTAACAGCTTACAGCTAAGAAACAAGTTGAAACAGAAGAAATCACTTTCTTAAAACACATGCAAACACAGTTTTCCTAATTTTGTGGTTGTAGTTCTTTTTGGTATACTATTTTGTCCTCCTTCTGTTTATTAGACAAGGGGTAATATTGTCTTCATATTATTTACATTTTCTTAAGGGCTAGCATTAGGAAAATGAACAATTAACTCACTATTACAGAATTGAAATGCGTTATTACTTCTTAGTTGTGAAGGCAGAAAGATTGTGCTAATAGAACCTCAAACTAATGAATAACCTTTTATCATGAATTATAATGTAACACCTGTAACATTTAGCTATAACAATATTTTAATTTAGTGAAGCTTTCTATGGTAATGTTAGCACAATTACATGAAAATCAAGCAGAAAGATTGGAAGAATCTTAATGGAAACCATTAAACAGATGACCTACACTCTCAGAATATTTATAAGTAAGAGAAAAAAAAATCTATTTTCCACTTTAAGAAATGAACTAAAGGAAGATAATTTTGGCCCAAGGTAAAGCTGAGAAAGTGTGGATGATGACATTGGACATATTTTTGGAATCTCTGTGTTCATTCTTCTCTTTTTTTTCTTATGATTCCTTTTGCCCATTTCTCCTACTTCAGCAAGGGTATTTTCACCCAGACACATGCACATTCTCTGACAATATGAATTTTTCAGTGGTCTTTTTAGTGTATTTTGAAGATGATATTAGACCTTCGGGAAAAAAAAAAAAAACACATACAAGCAAAGCGTGAAACTCTTTCACCATAAACTGTATTTCCAGACAGTAAGTGCCACCTCTGTTGTGCCATTCACCCATACACATTCTGTTTTGTCAGCACTGGTTTGTGTGTGTAGAAGAGCAATAATTCAGCAAAGTGTTGCAGTTATGAGAACTGCTCATCCTCTTTGCTACAGCAGGAGAGTGGACCTGATGCTCATAATTCAAGGTTGCTTTCTTATATCCACAACTTTTCAGAAACATGGGCCATTTGCTTTTCCTGTAGCAATTTAGGGAGAATAACACTTGACCAATAGTTAATAATGCATACACATACCAAATATGCATTTGTGAAAGAAAATGCCTTTTCTGAGTTGAATAGATTAGGCAATTTTCATCATGCAAAAACCACTCTGACAAAGTGAGCTGGGCAAACTGGCCATTTCAGGCCAGCTGGGCTGCCCTTAATGTTGTGTGGAAGATGGAACAATGTTATAATACTGCGTGCTGTTATTTCTATAATCCCCATGCACTCTAAAGGAAGCCTCCCAGGTGCTATACAAGATTAATAGCAGTGAGAAAGTCTGTCTACAGTAAACTCACCAATAGTTTAGCCATTCCAAGTGTTGAGACCTGACTCATGACAGGCCTCAAGGACTGAAGTGGGCAAGAGCTACAATTACGGGAAAAACTGGGTCACTGCCCAGAAGGAACTGAGATCATCCTCCCCCCGACCTTGGGGCTCAGCTGGTCAGCATGTTCCCAGAGTCCCAGATAACATGAAAAGTCCCCTAAGCAAGCCTGTGAGCACGAAAAATTAGCCAATTAATAAATGCCTAATAACCCTTACAACCAATCCACCCCTGCCAACTCCCTGTCTTTGTTCTCAACCTATAAATACTGCTGTAATTCAGGGCTCGGGGCTCTTGCCCCATTCCACTGCGGTGGATGTGGCGGGAGCCCTGGCTTGAGCCAGAAATAAATTCCCTTTTTACTTTTGCATTGCCGTGGATGTCTTGTTTTCTCAATTTTGGGGACTCGGGCTGTGGGCATAACACCAAGTAGATTCATAATAGACCGTTTAGTATGGAAATAACAAAATGAATCTCAAATACCACCCCCCTACACACACACACACATACACAGATCTTAAAAAATAAGAAAAGCAAATTGACTGAAATAGTAATTTGTCACCTCACAGCCCAGAGGATCCATTTCTCTTCAGCAAAGGGATAGATAGATTCCCCTTGATTCTTTACTTTTTTTTCTGATTTGAGTTGTAGTTCTGAGGCTCTTTGTTGAGAATTCAAAGGATTCCAGACAAGCTATGGTCCTTGTTTTAATTAAGACCGAGAGATAGCCATAGGAGTTATTTAGCAATAAATTAAAGTTCGTTTCTACTTGAAAAGAATCACGAAGCTAGGGACAATGAGAAAGAAAATGGAAACATGAAGGAAACGGGAAAATGCACTGGGCGGTGCTATCGATTGTCACCAAATATTAATTTGTTCTTTGTTGTGAACCTTTTCATCAAGAGAGTCTCCATCAGGTACAACATGATGTTTCCAATGAATGTCCTCAAGGCAACAAGAGGAGAAATTCATTCTGTGGGGCAGCAGAGGTGAACTCTGAAACCGAACAGGGGAGATCACGAAAGTCCAAACAGTACCATTTAAACACATAATAAGAAAGGCTTCAACCAAAGAATGGTATAATTAAAAGACGGTCTTCTTGAAACCTGAGAAGGTTTGGGGTTTAAAAAAAAATCAAGTTTCAATAAAGGAAACCTCTTGAGACTGTAACCATAGTTGAAAACACTCCACTTTTAAGAGAAGAATGCTGGGTTTTTTTGTTTTTTTTTTTTTTTTTGCTTTATACTTTCCATTCAGAATGGAATGTTGAGCCTGAATATACAGAGAAAAGCAAGAGCTGCTTCAAGGAGGATTACCAGTACAATTGTGTTGATTGCCTTTGTCACAGTTACTTGGAAGATCTCAAGGTCTGGATGATTGCTGTCTCCATCTTTGTTTTTCTGAGAAGAAAATGAACACAGAAACTGCCAGTGATATGCACCCAAGTGATGATGATAAAGCGGCATGTTGTTTTCTGTGTCCTTGTGCAGTGTGAGGCTTGACAGTTGGGTTTTCTCTTTTCTGTAATGCAAGTGCCTGACTCAAGGTTTGATTGCTGAGGCATCTGCTTTCGAAGAGGGGTCGACCTGAAGACAGCTGTTAGAACCCACACGCTGCCAGCCACAGGGCTACCCAGGGGCCAGGCCATCTGTCCCCACTGAGTCGCCTTTGCTTTAGAGAGGCTGGTGTTTCTGACACCCGACGACTTGGGCTGGGGCCACCGCTTTGGTCCTTTTCCACACTTTAATTCTCCACCCTCATTTTGAACTCACAAATAAAGAGTGAGCCCACAAAATCCAAGGGCCCCAATAAAAGCAAAACCATGGCCTGTGTGCCTTCTTTCAGTTCGGTTCAGCTCAGTTGCTCAGTCATGTCTGGCTCTTTGCGAACCATGAATTGCAGCACGCCAGGCCTCCCTGTCCATAACCAACCCCAGGAGTTCACCCAAACTCATGTCCATCGAGTCGGTGATGCCATCTAGCCATCTCATCCTCGGTCGTCCCCTTCTCCTCCTGCCCCTAATCCCTCCCAGCATCAGTCTTTTCCAATGAATCAACTCTTCGCATGAGGTAGCCAAAGTATTGGAGTTTCAGCTTTAGCATCAGTCCTTCCAAAGAACACCCAGGGCTGATCTTTAGAATGGACCTGCTGGATCTCCTTGCAGTCCAAGGGACTCTCAAGAGTCTTCTCCAACACCCCAGTTCAAAAGCATCAATTTTTCGGCACTCAGTTTTGTTTTGTTTTTTTTCAGCACTCAGCTTTCTTCACAGTCCAACTCTCACATCCATACATGACCACAGGAAAAACCATAGCCTTGACTAGACAGACCTTTGTTGGCAAAGTAATGTCCCTACTTTTGAATATGATATCGAGGTTGGTCATAACTTTCCTTCCAAGGAGTAAGCATCTTTTAATTTCATGGTGGCAATCACCATCTGCAGTGATTTTGGAGCCCCCAAAAATAAGGTCTGACACCATTTCCACTGTTTCCCCATCTATTTCCCATGAAGTGATGGGATCAGATGCCATGATCTTAGTTTTCTGAATATTGAGCTTTAAGCCAACTTTTTTCACTCTTCTCTTTCACTTTCATCAAGAGGCTTTTCAGTTCCTCTTCACTTTCTGCCATAAGGGTGATGTCATCTGCATATCTGAGGCTATTGATATTTCTACTGGCAATCTTGATTCCAGCTTGTGCTTTTCCAGCCCACCATTTCTCATGATGTACTCTGCATATAAGTTAAATAAGCAGGGAGACAATATACAGCCTTGACGTACTCCTTTTCCTATTTGGAACCAGTCTGGAACAACCATGTCCAGTTCTAACTGTTGCTTCCTGACCTGCATATAAGTTTCTCAAGAGACAGGTCAGGTGGTCTGGTATTCCCATCTCTCAGAATTTTCCACAGTTCATTGTGTTCCACACAGTCAAAGGCTTTGGCATAGTCAATAAAGCAGAAATATATATTTTTCTGGAACTCTCTTGCTTCTTCCATGATCCAACGGATGTTGGCAATTTGATCTCTGGTTCCTCTGCCTTTTCTAAAACCAGCTTGAACATCAGGGAGTTCACGGTTCACATATTGCTGAAGCCTGGCTTGGAGAATTTTGAGCATTACTTTACTAGCGTGTGAGATGAGTGCAATTGTGCGGTAGTTTGAGCATTCTTTGGCATTGCCTTTCTTTGGAATTGGAATGAAAACTGACCTTTTCCAGTCCTGTGGCCACTGCTGAGTTTTCCAAATTTGCTGGCATATTGAGTGCAGCACTTTCACAGCATCATCTTCCAGGATTTGAAACAGCTCAACTGGAATTCCATCACCTCCACTAGCTTTGTTCTTAGTGATGCTTTCTAAGGCCCACTTGACTTCACATTCCAAGATGTCTGGCTCTAGATTAGTGATCACATCCTCATGATTATCTGGGTCGTGAAGATCTTTTCTGTACAGTTCTTCTGTGTATTCTTGCCACCTCTTCTTAATATCTTCTGCTTCTGTTAGGTCCATACCATTTCTATCCTTTATCGAGCCCATCTTTGCATGAAATGTTCCCTTGGTATCTCCAATTCTCTTGAAGAGATCTCTAGTCTTTCCCATTCTGTTGTTTTCCTCTATCTCTTTGCATTGATTGCTGAAGAAGGCTTTCTTATCTCTTCTTGCTATTCTTTGGAACTCTGCATTCAGATGCTTATATCTTTTCTTTTCTCCTTTGCTTTTCGCCTCTCTTCTTTTCAGTGCTATTTGTAAGGCTTCTCCAGACAGCCATTTTGCTTTTTTGCATTTCTTTTCCATGGGGATGGTCTTGATCCCTGTCTCCTGTACAATGTCACGAACCTCATTCCATAGTTCATCAGGAACTCTGTCTATCAGATCTAGGCCCTTAAATCTATTTCTCACTTCCACTGTATAATCATAAGGGATTTGATTTAGGTCATACCTGAATGGTCTAGCGGTTTTCCCTACTTTCTTCAATTTAAGTCTGAATTTGGCAATAAGGAACTCATGATCTGAGCCACAGTCAGCTCCCGGTGCCTTCTTTATCTACCTGCAAACTGACTGTCTGGCTCCAGGTGGGCCATGCAATCTCCACATCTTGCAAGTGATTAACTATTTTTCTTTTTTAGGTTTTCAGAGTGTTATTGCTGAAGGGCATCTTGCAGTCATAAGAACCACAAGGGCTGGTCCAGCCACGAGACGGGTTACTGACTAACCGCAACCTGCACAGAGTGTACACAAATTCTGGCAAATGTGAGTCTGTCACTCATGTGTGGCATCTAACTTTTTAAAATGATACAAACGAATTTATTTACAAAACAGAACCAGACTTCACTATCAAAAACAAATGTGTGGTTACCAAAGAGGAAATGTAGAGAGGAGGGACAAGTTAGGAGTTTGGGGTGAACACACACACACACATTACTGTGTAAAAGACACATAACCAACAAGGACCTGCTGCGTATACCAGGAACCCTCCCCATGTGCCGTGATTACTGTGCTCGCATCCTTCTGAACCATGTTTTTCTCAAGATGTCTGTAATGTCCTAAAACTTTTTTAGTTGCAATTTTTTTCTTTTTTATTTCTTAAATTATTAAAGTCTGATAACACATTTACAGGAGACTTGGAAAATACAGACCAAAGTTACATGTAGTTTCACTATATATTGCAATTATATTTAAGTAGATAAATTAAAATTTTTAGTTAGAGTTTCAACATCAAACTCTCAAAATTAATAGAATGAATATACAAAAAAGCACCATGAACCAATTCAACATAATTAAGATTTGCACAATTTTCACACAACAGTAAGGTACCAATTCTGTTCAAGTTCCCATAGGCGATAAACTAGGAGATGCTGGAAAATATCCAGAGACATAAAACAAGGTACAAAAATGTCATGGACTAAAGGCATTGAGATCAAACAAAGTCTGTTCTCTTATCACTGTGGAATTATGTTAGAAATCAATATCAAAAGAGATTTGAAAATAAGCCATATATTTTCAAGTGCAATGTGACATTTACCAGGATCTTTGACCTAGCCATTGAAAGCCTTAATATAGTTAGAAGACTGAAAAAACACAGAAAGTGATTGCAGAGTAAAAAGCATTTAAATGAGACACTAATATAAAAATTAAAATTAATATGAAAGATAATATAGTTAAGTCACTTGCTCAGTTGTGTCCAACTTTTTGCAACCCCATGGACTGTAGCCCACCAGGCTCCTCCATCCATGGGATTCTCCAGGCAAGAGTACTGGAGTGGGTTGCTATTTCCTTCTCCAGGGGATCTTCCCGACCCAGGGATCGAACCCAGGTCTCCCACATTGCGGGCAGACATTTTAACCTCTGAACCAGCAGGGAAGCCTGAAAGATACTATAAAACCCTACATATTTGGAAATCAAATGTCCACTTTTATATGATGGATGGATCTAAGAGGCCATAACAAGGAAAATTAGAAAACATTTGTAACAGAATAAAAATGAAAAGAGAATTTATCAGAATTTGCTGCATGCAGCTGAAGATGCTCAATGCAACTAAATACAAAGTGGAATCTTGAATAAGGTATGAAAACAAATAATGGACATGAGCATAACATTTTGTGAAACTTGAAAAAATATGTAGTTTAGTTAGTAATACTGCATCACATGTTGCTTTCCTTTTCTTTATTTTCTTTTTTTAAAAAAACATAGTATTTCTTTACTAGCATTCTATTCATACTAAGTTGAACAAATGGAATCAAAATGTCATAAAATTTTTAGTTAGGCAAAAATTCTTAAGCTTTATAAAATACATATATATATTATTCATACTATCTATATATGTATGTCTCTCTACATATATACAAAAGCTTTCCTACTATACTAAATAAAGGCTTAAAAAAGAAAAACATTTAGTTGCAAATTATTTTGAAATAATTTTAGATTTTGAAATAATTATAAAGTTAGTACAAAGAATTTCTAATACCCTTTACCCAAATTCTTTAAAACTTAACATCTCACATAAGTACAGTCCAATGATCAAAATCAGAAAATTAACCCTGATACAATGTAATACTTAAATCTACAGATCAATTTTGCCAACTGATTCACAGATGTTCTTGTACTGACCCAGGATCCCGTGTGAGATGAGGGCGGAGTTTGTTGCCAAGGCTGGAAAGTTTCTTTCCCTGACCTTTTTCTTTCATCTCACTGATACTATTCAAGTGTCCTGCAGTGCACTTATAGAATTTTTCTCAACTTAACCTACTCTAATATTTTCTCATGCTTATGCATTTTTGGTAAGAATACCCCAGAAGTGATGCTCTGTCTTTGCAGTGTGTCATAGTTATCCCAGTCTCAAGAAGCCCATATATCTAAGCTGATGAAGTTATATGCCATCTGCCAGATTTCTCCACAGTAAAGCTGCCATTTTCCTCTTTGTAATTAGTATCATATGGAAAGATACTTTGAAACTCTGAATATCTTTTCCTTCATCATACTTTTGTCTAGCATCCATAGATGATTCCTGACTGAAATGATAATTGTATTTCTTTATTTCCTTATAAATTTATTACTTGGAATTCTGGCCTTAAGGAAGATCAACCCTTGCCTACTATATA
>SJYX01019599.1:7300-63838 GCA_006410675.1 Oreotragus oreotragus | reverse complement strand
ATATACAGCCTTAACATACTCCTTTCCCTATTTGGAAACAGTCTGTTCCATGTCCAGTTCTAACTGTTGCTTTCTGACCTGCATACAGATTTCTCATGAGGCAGGTCAGGTGGTCTAGTATCCCCATCTCTTTCATAATTTTCCACAGTTTATTGTGATCCACACAGTCAAAGGCTTTAGTGTAGTCAATAAAGCAGAAATAGATATTTTTTTGGAACTCTCTTGCTTTTTCGATGATCCAGCGAATGTTGGCAATTTGATCTCTGGTTCCTCTGCCTTTTCTAAATCTAGCTTGAACATCTGGAAGTTCATGGTTCACATATTGCTGAAGCCTGGCTTGGAGAATTTTGAGCATTAGTTGGCTAGCATGTCAAATGAGTGCAATTGTGCGGTAATTGAACATTCTTTGGCATTGCCTTTCTTTGGGATTGGAATGAAAACTGACCTTTTCCAGTCCTGTGGCCACTGCTGAGTTTTCCAAATTTGCTGACATATTGAGTGCAGCACTTTCACAGCATCATCTTTCAGGATTTGAAATAGCTCAACTGTAATTCCATCACCTCCACTGGCTTTGTTTGTAGTGATGCTTTCTAAGGCCCACTTAACTTCACATTCCAGGATGTCTGGCTCTAGGTAAGTGATCATACCATCGTGATTATCTGGATCATGAAGATCTTTTTTGTACAGTTCTTCTCTGTATTTTTGCCACCTCTTCTAAATATCTTCTGCTTCTGTTAGGTCCATACCGTTTCTGTCCTTTATTGAGCCCACCTTTGCATGAACTGTTCCCTTGGTATCTCTAATTTTCTTGAAGAAATCTCTTCAGTTATGTCCAACTCTTTGCAATGCTATGGACTGTAGCCTGCCAGGCTCACCATCCATGGGATTCTCCAGGCAAGAAGTGGGTTGAAGAATACTGGAGAATATTTGAGTGGGCTGCCATTTCCTTCTCCAGGGGATCTTCCCGACCCAGGGATCGAACCTGGACCTCTCACATCTCCTATATTGGCAGGCAGGTTCTTTATCACTAGTGCCAAATGAGAAGCTCCCCGAATCAACTATACATCAATAAAAATGCTTTAATTGATAGATACACTGTTCATATATTCAGTAAATCAAGAATGTTAACTGTGCTAGTCAAATCTTCTCTGTCCTTATCTATTTCTTACACACTTGATGTCAGTTACTAAGAGAAGTGTGTTCAACTTTCCCGCTGTAATGGTGGCTTTGTCAGTTTCTTCTCACAGATGTGTAAACATTTGCTTTATATATCTTGAGGCTATGTTATTAGAGGCATATACGTTTAGAATTGTTATCTCCTCCCAGGAAACTGAATTTTTAAAATCCTTGTGTAATAGTTCTCTTACTGATTTTTGCTTTAATGTCTGTTTTGTTTTATGCTTAGTAAGGTATTCCAGGTTTTTTTTTGGCCACTGCTTTCTGGTTTACTGGATTAATTTTTCTATATTTTCAAATTTTTAGTGTCCTTACCAAAGAAGGCAATGGCACCCCACTCCAGTACTCTTGTCTGGAAAATCCCATGGATGGAGGAGCCTGGAAGGCTGCAGTCCATGGAATCACTGAGGGTCGGACACGGCTGAGAGTTTTAACTTTCACTTTTCGCTTTCATGAATTGCAGAAGGAAATGGCAACCCAGTCCAGTGTTCTTGCCTGGAGAATCCCAGGGATGGTGGGAGCCTGGTGGGCTGCCGTCTATGGGGTCACACAGAGTCGGACACGACTGAAGCGACTTAGCAGCGGCAGCAGCAGTGCCCTTACATTTTGGAAGCACCTCTTGTGGATAACATATAGAAGAATTATTTTTTAAAATCTGGCACGATGTTTTCTTTTAATTGACATCTTTCTTCTGACTCCCATTGTTGCAGTTGAGAGTTTAGTCATCTAATTGCTATTTGTTTGTAGGTGATTTTCCCCCCTCCTGCTGTGGCTGCTTCTAAAACATTCCCTTTGCTTTGGTGTTTTGCCCTGCAAATCCATCATTTGTGGATTTATTTCTTCCTTCCTTCCCTCTCTCCGTCCTCCTTCCCTCCCTCCATCTTTCTCCTTCCTCCTTCTTTCCTTTTAATCTGCTGGGATTCATTAGAATTTCTGGAATTGAGCCTGGGTTCAGTTCAGTTCAGTTGCTTAGTCATGTCTGACTCTTTGCAACCCCATGAACTGCATCATGCCAGGCCTCTGTGTCCATCACCAACTCCTGGAGTCCACCCAAACCCATGTTCATTAAGTTGGTGATGCTATCCAACCATCTCATCTTCTGTCGTCCTCTTCTCCTCCTGCCCTCAATCTTTCCCAGCATCAGGGTCTTTTCAAATGAGTCAGCTCTTCGCATCAGGTGGCCAAAGTACTGGAGTTTAAGCTTCAAAATCAGTTCTTCCAATGAACACTCAGGACTGATCTCCTTTAGGATGGACTGGTTGGATCTCTTTGCAGTCCAAGGGACTCTCAAGAGTCTTCTCCAACACCACAGTTGAAAAGCATCAATTATTTGGCACTCAGCTTTCTTTATAGTCCAACTCTCACATCCATACATGACCACAGGAAAAACCATAGCCTTGACTAGACAGACCTTAGTCGGCAAAGTAATGTCTCTGCTTTTCAATATGCTGTCTATGTTGGTCATAACTTTCCTTCCAAGGAGTAAGTATCTTTTAATTTCATGGCTGCAATCACCATCTGCAGTGGTTTTGGAGCCCAGAAAAATAAAGTCAGCCATTGTTTCCACTGTTTCCCCATCTATTTGCCGTAGAGTGATGGGACCCCAGATGCCATGATCTTAGTTTTCTGAATGTTGAGCTTGAAGCCAACTTTTTCACTCTCCTCTTTCACTTTCATCAAGAGGCTCTTGAGTTCGTTTTCACTTTCTGCCATAAGGGTGGTGTCATCTGCATATCTGAGGTTGTTGATATTTCTCCCGGCAATCTTGATTCCAGCTTGTGCTTCTTCCAGCCCAGCATTTCTCATGATGTACTCTGCATAGAAGTTAAATAAGCAGGCTGACAATATATAGCCTTGACATGTACTCCTTTTCCTATTTGGAACCAGTCTGTTGTTCCATGTCCAGTTCTAACTGTTGCTTCCTGACCTGCATACAGGTTTCTCAAGAGGCAGGTCAGGTGGTCTGGTATTCCTATCTCTTTCAGAATTTTCCACAGTTTATTATGATCCACACAGTCAAAGGCTTTGGTATAGTCAATAAAGCAGAAATAGATATTTTTCTGGAACTCTCTTGCTTTTTCGATGATCCAGTGGATGTTGGCAATTTGATCTCTGGTTCCTCTGCTTGTTCTAAAACCAGCTTGAACATCTGGAAGTTCACGGTTCACATATTGCTGAAGCCTGGCTTGGAGAATTTTAAGCATTACTAGCCTGGGTATATTTCAACAATTCTGGAAAAATCTCACCCATCATTTTTTCAAATATTGCTTCTTCCTTACTCCCTTGTCTCTTCTTCCAGATAATGTAATTTGCTTCCTTTTATTACAGTATCTTTCATACTTCTCAACCTCTCTTTTCCTAGATTTTTGTATTTTGATACTGCATTCTTCATAATTTCTTCAGATCCATCATTGAGTTCATTAACTCTTCAGCTGTTTCCAACCAGGTGGCTGGCATGTCTTTTGAATTACTCTTTTTAATCATTACATATTAATTTTATTTTAAAATTAGTTTTAGTCTTTTTCAAATCTGTTTGTTTTATTCACATGTTTATTTAAGTATACCAAACTTACATGTTTTATATTCTATGTCTGATAACTCTTTTTAAATTAATTTTCATATTGAAGTATAGTTGATTGACGATGTTGTGTTAATTTCAGGTGTAAAGTGATTTACTTATGTGTGTGTATATATATATATATATATATTCTGTTTCAAATTCTTTTCCCACTTAGGTATTACAGAGTATTGAGCAAAGTTCCATGTGCTATACAGTTCCATGTGCTATACCTGTGCTAACCTTGTTGGCTATCTGTTTTAAATATAGCGGCATGTGTCTGATAATTCTGGAATCTAAAGTCTTTGCACTTCTGTCTCTGCTGTCTGTGGTTCCTGCTCTTTTACTTATGGTGCTTTGTTCCCTTGTGTGTTTTCTGGTTTTTGCTTCAGAAGTGTTCATTTNCTATTTGGAACCAGTCTGTTGTTCCATGTCCAGTTCTAACTGTTGCTTCCTGACCTGCATACAGGTTTCTCAAGAGGCAGGTCAGGTGGTCTGGTATTCCTATCTCTTTCAGAATTTTCCACAGTTTATTATGATCCACACAGTCAAAGGCTTTGGTATAGTCAATAAAGCAGAAATAGATATTTTTCTGGAACTCTCTTGCTTTTTCGATGATCCAGTGGATGTTGGCAATTTGATCTCTGGTTCCTCTGCTTGTTCTAAAACCAGCTTGAACATCTGGAAGTTCACGGTTCACATATTGCTGAAGCCTGGCTTGGAGAATTTTAAGCATTACTAGCCTGGGTATATTTCAACAATTCTGGAAAAATCTCACCCATCATTTTTTCAAATATTGCTTCTTCCTTACTCCCTTGTCTCTTCTTCCAGATAATGTAATTTGCTTCCTTTTATTACAGTATCTTTCATACTTCTCAACCTCTCTTTTCCTAGATTTTTGTATTTTGATACTGCATTCTTCATAATTTCTTCAGATCCATCATTGAGTTCATTAACTCTTCAGCTGTTTCCAACCAGGTGGCTGGCATGTCTTTTGAATTACTCTTTTTAATCATTACATATTAATTTTATTTTAAAATTAGTTTTAGTCTTTTTCAAATCTGTTTGTTTTATTCACATGTTTATTTAAGTATACCAAACTTACATGTTTTATATTCTATGTCTGATAACTCTTTTTAAATTAATTTTCATATTGAAGTATAGTTGATTGACGATGTTGTGTTAATTTCAGGTGTAAAGTGATTTACTTATGTGTGTGTATATATATATATATATATATTCTGTTTCAAATTCTTTTCCCACTTAGGTATTACAGAGTATTGAGCAAAGTTCCATGTGCTATACAGTTCCATGTGCTATACCTGTGCTAACCTTGTTGGCTATCTGTTTTAAATATAGCGGCATGTGTCTGATAATTCTGGAATCTAAAGTCTTTGCACTTCTGTCTCTGCTGTCTGTGGTTCCTGCTCTTTTACTTATGGTGCTTTGTTCCCTTGTGTGTTTTCTGGTTTTTGCTTCAGAAGTGTTCATTTTCCTTTATTTTTAATTCTGTAGGATTCTTTGAGGTTCAGAATAATTTTGAATTCCTTCCAGAGAGTTTACACTTGCTTCAGAAAGTCACCTGAGGGGCCCTATCACTCTAAGACCCAAGTGTGTGTGTGATCAATTTCAGGGCTCAATGTAGGAAACAGAAACTACTCACTGCATTTTAAGACTTTGTTGTTGAGTTGCTAAGTCATGTCCGACTATTTGCGACCCCATGGACTGCAGCACATCAGGCTTCCCTGTCCTTCACTGTCTCCCGGAGTTTGCTCAAACTCACATCCATTGAATCTGTGATGCCATCCAACCGTCTCGTCCTCTGTCACCCACTTTTCTGCCTGCCCTCAATCTGTCCCAGCATCTGAGTCTTTTCTAAGGAGTCATCTCTTCGTATCAGGTGGCCAAAGTATTGGAGCTTCAGCTTTAGCATCAGTCCTTCCAGTGAATTTCAATGATTTCAAAGGGGTTTAAAACAGGAAATTAGGTGCTTATAAAATCACCGGAAAAACTGGAGTCACGGTAATCAGGAAGCCTCCCCCAGAATTATTGAGTTGAAGACCGCATCACTGTAGTTTTGATTCAGGCATAAAGAAGCCAGGGTTGGGAGGCTACTGCTGCTGCAGCTGTTACCACAACGACCATAATCTACCCACAAAGCTGCTGATTAAACCCTGAAATGCTGAGTCTGGCCACCGCCAATCTTTTATATTCATCTCCATGACCTTGGTTGTCAGCAGAACAGTCTCTGCCTCAGTTGCAGCTACCAAAACTCATGCAGGTCCATGCAGTTGGCAGAACCTAATTCACATCTGGGCTTATCTGCTGGCTCAGTGGTAACGAATCTACCTGCAGTGTAGGAGACCTGAGTTTGATCCCTGGGTTGGGAAGATCCCCTGGAGATGGGAATGGCAACCCACTCCAGTATTCTTGCCTGGAAAACCCCATAGACAGAGGAGCCTGGTGGGCTACAGTCTATGGGATCGCAACTTAGCAACTAAACAACAACGATTCACGTCTAGAATCTAGCTGCAAAAGAGCATCAGAAATTAAGCTTTTATGTTCCAGCCTCTACAATTACGGGAGTTGGAATGTGTGCTGAGTCTGTAGATTGTCCTGCTCAGAGCTACCAGATAGCTTCTCATCTCTCTGCAGCCACTCTTTGCCCTTTTATCAGCTTTTGCCTAGTGTATATTTTCCATCCCAATATTCTGAACCTGTGTGAGACACTATTCACTGGCTATAGAACGTTCATTTTGAAATCCCCATCTCTTGTCTACCTTCACTAAGTAAGCTGGGGTGACCTCCTCTCTTGCCAGCTAACAACAGTGTTGATTATTGAAACACCAGCAGAAGTCTGTTGAGAGTGCTGGGAAGGTTTTTGCTTTTCTTGAAAGAGGAAGCCACGTGACCAGTGTTGCTTTTCTCCGCTTCCCAACTTCAGTGTAGATGCAGTACCTGAACCCTTGGCAACCATTTAGTGACCATGAAGAAAAAGCCAAGAGACTTGCTGAGGTGCCACCCTTATACTCATGAACCAGCACCAGCAGCCACATACTTCTAGACTTCAACAAGAAAGAGAAGCGCTTTTCTTAGCCACTGTTAACTGTTAGTATTCAAAAGGAGCTGCAACCGATATATACCTTTTTTTTTTACATACGTCTTCTGTGAATAATATGTCAATTTGATTGGTATTAACTTAACCTGAAAGTCTCTATTTTAAAATGTTACCCTCGTCTTTGTTGTTAATGCTGTTATTGCTTTTTATTTTATGTAAGTATATTTGATTTACAATGTCCTATTAGTTTCAGGTGTATAGCACAGTGATTCAATTATACATGTATATGTGTGTGTGTGTGTGTATATATATTCTTTTTCAGATTTTCTCTTATAGAGAATATATTTTGATACTATACTCAAAATATTGAGTACAGTATCCTGTGCTATATATTCATAGTAGGTCCTTGTTGGCTATCTGTTCTATGTTTAGTAGTGTGTATCTGTTAATTCCAACCTCCTAATTTATCCCTCTCCACTATCCTCTTTGATAATCATAAGTTTGTTTTCTTTGTGGGTCTATTTCTGTTTTGTAAATAAGTTCTTTTGTATCTTTTCTTAAGACTCCACATATAAGCGATATCATACGGTATTTTTCTTTCTGTGTCTGGCTAACTTCACTTATTATGACAATCTCTGGGTCCATCCATGTTGCTGCAAATGGCATTGCTTCATTCTTTTTATGACTGAGTAATACTCCACTGTGTACAACTATACCACATTTTTTTATTCATTCATCTGTTAATGGATATTCAACTTGCTTGTAAGTCTTGACTATTGTAAATAGTGCTGCAGTAAACATTCGGGTGCATGTATGTTTTTGAACTAGAGTTTTCTCCAGATACGTGCCCAGGATGGGATTGTAGGGTCCTAAGGTAGTAGTATGTCTGGTCCCATCACTTCATGGGAAATAGATGGGGAAACAGTGGAAACAGTATCAGACTTTATTTTTGGGGGCTCCAAAATCACTGCAGATGGTGACTGCAGCCATGAAATGAAAAGATGCTTACTCCTTGGAAGAAAAGTTATGACCAACCTAGATAGCATATTGAAAAGTAGAGACATTACTTTGCCAACAAAGGTCCATCTAGTCAGGGCTATGGTTTTTCCTGTCGTCATGTATGGATGTGAGAGTTGGACTGTGAAGAAGGCTAAGCGCCGAAGAATTGATGCTTTTGAACTGTGGTGTTGGAGAAGACTCTTGAGAGTCCCTTGGACTGAAAGGAGATCCAACCAGTTCCATTCTAAAGGAGATCAGCCCTGGGATTTCATTGGAAGGAATGATGCTAAAGCTGAAACTCCAGTACTTTGGCCACCTCATGTGAAGAGTTGACTCATTGGAAAAGACTCTGATGCTGGGAGGGACTGGGGGCGGGAGGAGAAGGGGACAACAGAGGATGAGACGGCTGGATGGCATCACTGACTCGATGGACATGAGTCTGAGTGAACTCCGGGAGTTGGTGATGGACAGGGAGGCCTGGCGTGCTGCAATTCATGAGGTTGCAAAGAGTCGGACACAACTGAGCAACTGTACTGAACTGACTGAACTGAAGGTAGTATGATATCTATTTTTAGTTTTTTAAGGAGCCTCCATAGTGTTCTCCATAGTGGCTGTAAATTTACATTCTTACTCACAGTGGAGGAGGGTTCCTTTTTCTCCATACCTTTCCAGCATCTATTATTTATAGACTTTTTGGTGAGATTCATTCTGACCAGAGTGAGGCGATACCTCATTGTAGTGCTGATTTGCTTTTCTCCAATAATTAGTGAAGTTGGCCTGTTGCCCATCTGTATAATTTCTTTGGAGAAATGTCTGTTTAGGTCTTCTGCTTATTTTTCTGTTGTTGTTTGCTTTTTTACATATTGAACTGTATGAGCTGTTTGTATATTTTAGAAATTAATTTGGAAATTAATCCTTTGTTGGTTGCATGGCTTGCAAATATTTTCTCCTGTTCTGAGGTTATCTTTTCCTTTGCTGTGCAAAGCCTTTAATCCAGTCCCATTTGTTTATTTTTGGTTTTATATTTTGTTTTTATTTCCACTGTTGCAATTTATGTCAAAGAGGGTTAATGGGAATTTAACTTATTCCCTTTCTGTGATTACTGAAATGTTTTGACTTATTCTCGCTATCTTATGTTTGCTTTTCACCATGATTTTTCATGTTAAATTTCTTCTCTTTCACCATTTCTTGGATTAATCATTCTCTTAAAGTTTCATTTTCTTTTTCATCAAGTGTTTTAGGGGCCGTACATCCAGTTTCTGCCATCCCTCCTGAGAGTTTTGTAGTCTTGTTTTTTTGTGTGTTGTAGTTTGAATACCATCTGTGCGTGTGTGCATGCTCACTCTCTCAGTAGTGTCTGACCCTTTGCAACTCCATAGACTGTAGCCCAGCAGGCTCTTCTGTCCACCGGATTTCCCAGGCAAGTGTGTTGTCAATTCCTCCTTCCGGGGATCTTCCTAACCAGGGTTTGAAACCAAGTCTTCTGTGTCTCCTGCATTGGCAGGTGGCTTCTTACTACTGAGCCACCTGGGAAGGCCCTTGAATACCTTCTACTTGCCTTAAAGTGTGTTTTCATGCTCACATTAAAAATCCTTTCTTTTGCAGTATCTAATCTGTTGTCAGACTCCTAAAATTTTTTTCAGGTATAACATTTTTCAGGTTTAAGACTTCCACTTGGCTCTCTTTTTACAGTTTCTGTATCATTCCTAAAAAGTTGTCCCTAGGGACTTCCCTTCTGGTCCAGTGGCTAGGCCTCCCCACTCCCAGGGCAGGGAACTGGGGTTCAATCTCTGATCAGGGAACTAAATCCCACATGTGGCAAGTTAAGAGTTTGTATGACACAACTGAAGATCCCAAGGGCCTCAGCTAAGACCTGGCCCAGCCAAATAAATAAATAAATGTTAGAAAAAGTCAATCGTGAATCTTCACCCATTATATCCATCGTTTCCTGTCAAATCTTTAACATGTATAATAATTATTTTCACATCTTCACTAAGTCTGGCACATGGCTTTTCTGTGGGCCTTCTTCTATGGACTGCTTTTTTCTCTTGATTATGGGGTGCACTCTCCTGCTTCTTTGCAGGCTCATAAATTCTGATGTACCCTGAACATTATGGGTGATGCACTGTAGTACAGTCTTTTTTGTCATCTTCCTCTGAAAGGTGATGAACTTTGTTCTAGAAAGCAGTTCAATTACTGGCAGATAAGCTTTGATCCCACGGCAGCTTAGTTCTCTGCTTTGTTCGGGTAGGTTTACTTCAGCTTTGCCCTCAGTCTGGGATGTGGGCTTCACTTCGAAAACATCACCCTTTTGGGGTTTTAGTAGAAAGTCTAAGAGGTTTACCAAGCACCTCGAACTTGAGTGGACTTAAATTCCAAACTCTGTGTATGCAGTTGGGCAGCTGCTGAAATCTCAGCTCCATCCTTTGCCCCTCCAGGTGTCACTTTCAGCCAGGCTCCTTGGAGGCATGACCCATACACATACTGTACTGGAGCCAGCCAAGGACTGAAGGGGTGTTTTTATACAGATTTTGGGCGTTCCTCCTTTTGGGATCTGCCCTCCCTCAATTCCCAGCTACTCTGGCAGACCTGAAACCCAACTTCTATCTTTTCAGCCCTGTAAGATGGCCAAGCAAGAGATGTGGGTTTGATCCCTGAACTGGAAAAGTCCTGGAGAAAGAAATGGCCACCCACTCCAGTATTCTTGCCTGGGAAATTCCATGGACAGAGGAGCTTGGTGGGCTACAGTCCATGGGCTCACAAAAGTGTCAGGCACCACTTAGCAACTGAACAACAAGACGGCCACTTTCTGTTTGAGTTCTGTTTCTTGTGTGCAGAGAAAATTAAGAACTCTCGGGAAAGCTGGCTACTCATGGATCACGCCTGGATTCCTTCCTTGTAGGGCACTGGTTGCTTTCCAGCACCTTCACATAATTGTTTTTTATATTTTTCNGTGTCAGGCACCACTTAGCAACTGAACAACAAGACGGCCACTTTCTGTTTGAGTTCTGTTTCTTGTGTGCAGAGAAAATTAAGAACTCTCGGGAAAGCTGGCTACTCATGGATCACGCCTGGATTCCTTCCTTGTAGGGCACTGGTTGCTTTCCAGCACCTTCACATAATTGTTTTTTATATTTTTCCTGAGTTTATAATTGTCACAAGTAGGCTGGGTGAATCTGACACAAGCTTCTGTGCTATTATCTGAAGTGAAACTTACCCTGTAGATTTTGAAAAAATGTTTATTTATTTATTTGACTGCACTGGGTCTTAGTTGTGGCATGCGGGCTCTGGCTCCCTGACCAGGGATTGAACCCAGGCCCCCTGCATTAGGAGCACAGAGTCTTGGCCACTGGACCACCAGATTTTTAATATACCCTGTGTGTGCTCTGTTGCTCAATCATGTCTGATTCTTTGTGGCCCCGTGGACTATAGCCCATTGCATGCTCAGTTGCTTCAGTCCTGTCCAACTCTTTGCCACGCTATGAACCATAGCTTGCCAGGCTCCTCTGTCCATGGGATTCTCCAGGCAAGAATACTGGAGTGGGTTGCCATTCCCTCCTAGTTTGGGATCTTCCCCAACTAGGTGATCGAAATTCACGTCTCTTACCTCTCCTGCATTGGCAGACAGGTTCTTTACCACTTGCGCAACCTGGGAAGCCCATAGCTCATTAGGCTCCTCTGTCCATGGAATTCTCCAGGCAATACAGGAGTGGGTTGCCATTTCCTTCTTCAGGGATATTCCTGGTCCAGGGGTCAAACCCATGTCTCCAGGCAGATTCTTTACCACTGAGCCACCAGGGAAGCCCCATGTATACTAACAATGTTCAAAATATCAAAAAATAATCAATTCTATCCTCTTCTCCAAAAAGACAAAAATGTGCATTTGATTTCACTTCCCCCATCATTCTCCTTTTCCCTGAATTAATCTGGGATCTTAGTTCTCTGTTATTATTAATTTTTTAACTATGCAATGAAATGCATAGAAATTATTTAAATTTCACTAGAAGTTGTAATGGCTGTCCTGTTTGCCTCTGGCCCATTGGATAACACAGTTTCCTCCTTCCTGGATTCTTTCTTTCTTGCTCTGTTTCACCTTGCGGAATTCCTTCAGAGAGCAATCCTGAGAGTTACAGATGTCCTGAGGTTTATATGCCCTAAATACTCCATGTGGCCTTTCACTGGAATGCTATTTGGCTGGGAAAAAGACTTTAGGATCAAAGTCATTTTTTCTTAGATTCCTGATATTGATATTGCTCCATTTTCTTCCAACATCCTGTGTTGCTGGGGCTCATATATTTCCTAACTCTTTGTAGATAAGTGTCTCCTTGTTTTCCTTAGGAAAGGATTTCCCCCTCCTTTCTTCATATTCTGAAGTTTTGGGAAAGGTGTCTGGGTGTGTCTTATTTCCAGGTAAGTCATTTGTCACCTGAGGGCCCTTCCCATGTGAAGACCTGTATCTTTTCTTCAGATCTGGGGCATTTTCTTCTATTATGATTTTAAAAAAATATTTATTTATTTGTCTATCTTAGCTGCAGCACACAGGATCTTCCACTGTGGCATGTGGGCTCAGTAGCCCTACACATGTTCAGCTACTTGATGCAAAGATTGGACTCACTGGAAAAGACCCTGATGCTGGGAAAGACTGAAGGCAGGAGGAGAAGGGGATGACAGAGGATGAGATGGTTGGATGGTCTCATTGACTCAATGGACATGAGTTTGAACAAACTCTTGATAGTGAAGGACAGGGAAGCCTGGTGTGCTGCAGTCCATGGGGTCGCAAAGAGCTGGACACAACTTAGTGACTGAAAAACAACAACAAGGCATGGGGGATCTTGTTCCCCGACCAGGAATTGAACACTTGTCCCCTGCATTGCAAGGCAGATTCTTAACCACTGTGCCATTAGAGAAATCCCTGTTAAGTTTTAATAGTATTTCTTTCATGCCATTCTTCATTCCTGCCTCCTCAGATTCTGTGTCTTTACTTTTCTCCCCCTTTTCTGTTCCTTGGGTCTTTTTTTTCCCATATGTGCTTAGTCACTCAGTCATGTCCGACTCTTTGCAACCCCATGGACTGCAGCCCATCAGGCTCCTCTGCCTACGGGGATTCTCCAGGCAAGAATACTGGAGTGGGTTGCCATGCCCTCCTCCAGGGGATCTGCCCAACCCAGGGATCAAACCCAGGCCTTCCACTTTGCAGGCAGATTCTTTTACCAGCTGAGCCACCGCAGAAGCCCAAGAATACTGGAGTGGGTAGCCTATCCCTTCTCCAGAGGATCTTGCTGGCCCAGGAATCAAACCAGGGTCTTTTGCACTGCAGGCGGATTCTTTACCAGCTGAGCTACCGGGGAAGCTCTTTTTTATTTTTATTTTTAAATGCCTTGTTTTTGTGTCATGTAATACTGTATCTAATCCCTAAGGATTATTTTCATGTGTTTGTTTTGTGAAATGTTTGCACGAGTGTTGGTCTCTGTTTATAGAGTTTTGTGCTCTTCTTGATATTAATTTTTTCCCAAAGGCTCAATGATCTTTCATTTTATGCTCATGTTTGCGTTTGAAAACTCCCCTTCTTCTGTCGGTGGATCCAGGCTCAGATCTCATGTCCTAGGAAGAGGAAAGGTCCGTGCTTCTGGACAGCGTGTGCAGTGGGGACGGGTCCTTTTCATCAGGTAGGGCTTTCCACCCCACCTGGAGACTTCCTTGTCACCTGGGGCCTGTCTCTTGGACACCAGCACTCTAGCCTGGAGGCAGACACTCACTGGCACGGCTTAGCGCAGGGTTGGGGGTGGGAGCGGCTGGCCAGCAGATCCTCTGCAAGTGGTTCCGCAGATAATCACCCTGACGACTGCCCCAGGGCTGCTTCCTGTTCTGTGCCCATAAACACAGAACTTTCGCAGAACTCTTGGAACGGCTTTCACAGAAGTCATTGCCTGAGAATATTTTAGCCTTCCTTTCCCTTTGATCCGATTGCTCCATCAGACCACACCTATCTGCTCTGCGTCTTTCATGAATTCCTGAAACAGTCTGCACTGCCAAAGAGATGTTTTTGGCTTTTATTCTTCATTTCGGGAGATTTCAGGAGATGTTTAGCAGGGAGGCAGGAGGGCTATACGTGTTAGGCCGTGGATGGACTCGCCACAGCCCTGCCGTGTTACATCCCTAGCTGTGAGCTGCAAGAGGGGCTCTGACAACTACCGAGACCATGGGCCGCGATTGCGGAAACCTGTGCGCTTACAGCCCGTGCTCTGCACCGAAAGCAGCCACCTTGCCCAGAAGCCTGTGTACCGCACCTAGAGAGCAGCCCCCGCTCTCCACAATGAGAGAAAGCCCGCGCGTAGCAGTGACGACCCAGAGCATCCAGAAATAAACGGGGACAGTTAAAAAAAAATGGGGGCTCTGCACCACTCCAAATAAGCTCCAACTTTAGGAAAAAGACCTTCCAACGGTAACCAGAAAAGGAGTTGAAAGCATAAATTAGACTACAAAATTTTAGAAGGAAACCTTTCTGTGCAGTTCCCACCTAGAACCAGTTATGGGCAAGTGAGGTGATCAATAATTCCAGAAAAGTATAAATGGGCTCTTCTAAGCCAGCCACAACTTGTGTCAGTACACACCGATGCATAAATAACATGGCAAAGTTTTATGTGCAACTCAGGGCGTGGCGCTTCTGTATGATTCAGAAAGAATAATATGAGTTTGCATAGCTGGAAATGAGCATTGGGTGGGGATTAAGCAAGGACAGAATTATAATGCGCACTGGGTGGGATGATGTGTGTGCGTGTTGTCACTCAGTCACGTCTGACTCTTTGCGACCCCATGGACTGTAGCCTGCCAGTCTCCTCTGTCCATGAAATTCTTCAGGCAAGAATACCGGAGTAGGTTGCCATTCCCTCCTCCAGGGGATCTTCCCAACCCAGGGATTGAGCCTGGGTCTCTTGCATTGTAGCCAGATTCTTTATTATCTGAGCCACCAGGGTAGGAAGAGAACACCCCTTTTTGCTTATAAGGCTGTTCAGAGAAAGCTCTGTATTCAGAAAAATGTCTTGTTAGGATTACTGAATAGATAAAATCATGAAGAATAGGATTTGAGAAACAAAAATAGACATAAATAGATGTCTACAGATTGATCAAAACTTCAAATAAGCAGATGATACCATTCTAATGGCAGAAAGTGAAGAGGAACTAAAGAGCCTCTTGATGAAGGTGAAAGAGGAGAGTGAAAAAGCTGAGTTGAAATTGAGCATTCAAAAAACTAAGGTCTTGGCATCAGGTCCCATCACTTCATGGCAACTAGAAAGGGAAAAAGTGGAAGCAGAGACAGATTTTGTTTCCTTGGGCTCCCAAATCACTGCAGATGGTGACTGCAGCTTTGAAATTAAAAGCTGCTTACTCCTTGGAAGAAAAGCTATAGCAAACCTAAACAGAATATTGAAGAGTAGAGACATCTCTTTGCCGACAAATGTCCGTCTAGTCAAAGCTATGGTTTTTTCCAGTAGTCATGTATGGATGTGAGAGGTGGACCCTAAAGAAGGCCGAGTGCTAAAGAACTGATGCTTTTGAATTGTGGTGCTGGAGAAGACTCTTGAGAGTCCCTTGGACTGCAAGGAGATCCAACCAGTCAGTCCTAAAGGAAATCAACCTTGAATCGTCATTGGAAGGGCTGATGCTGAAGCTGAAGCTCTACTACTTTGACCACCTGATGCGAAGAGCCAACTGATTGGAAAAGACTCTGATGCTGGGCAAGAATGAAGGCAAAAGGAGAAGAGGGTGGCAGAGGATGAGATGGGTAGATAGCAAAATCTGAGCAANGAAGACTCTTGAGAGTCCCTTGGACTGCAAGGAGATCCAACCAGTCAGTCCTAAAGGAAATCAACCTTGAATCGTCATTGGAAGGGCTGATGCTGAAGCTGAAGCTCTACTACTTTGACCACCTGATGCAAAGAGCCAACTGATTGGAAAAGACTCTGATGCTGGGCAAGAATGAAGGCAAAAGGAGAAGAGGGTGGCAGAGGATGAGATGGGTAGATAGCAAAATCTGAGCAAACTCCGGGAGGTCGTGAGGGATAGGGAAGCCGGGCATGCTGTAGTCCATAGGGTCACAAAGAGGCGGAGACTGAACAACAGCCTGACACTCCAAGCTTTAGAGGAAAATATTTAAAGTGAGGATTTCATGGACTTTCCTGGTGGTCCAGTGGCTGAGACTCTGTGCTCCCAGTGCAGGGGGCCTGGGTTTGATCCCTGATCAAGGAACTAGATGCTACAAGACTTCACGTGCTGCAGCTGAAGACTGAAGAACCCAGGTGTCGTGGCTAAGACCGGTGAGGTCAAATAAATGAAACAAACATTTTAAAAAAGTAATAAAATGAGGATTTCAGTTGATAAATCAATTTCTTTATAAGATCCTTATCAATGACCAGATAAGTGGCTATTTGCTTAATCCCATCAAAGTGTGTGGTTTCTTGCAGAAGGAACAATCCAACTGATTCAGCATCCAGTGAGCCTGGAAGAGAAAAAAAACAAACCTATAGCTTTGAAAACAAAAACAAAAACAGATTTCTGGCTGCTCTCCTCAAAATCCTCCCACACGGCTGACTGACGACAGGATCAACACCTGTTGTGTTACCCCCTCGCATGGCTCAGCTTTCTTTCCTGAATAAGCTGCTGACCAGCATGTGTCAGTTGAGATTTTGGTCTCAGTGACAGTGGCTTTGTTGCTTGGCTCCGTACAGGTGTCTTTCCTTCTTATATGTTCTGTTTTTTTAAATATGTATTTATATATTTGGCCTTGCCAGGTCTTAGTTGTGGCCTGTGAGATCTAGTTCCCTGACCGAGGATTGAACCCGGGCCTCTGCACTGGGAGTGCTGAATCTTAGACTCTGGACCACCAGGGAAGTCCCCAAGTGTCTTTTCTTTTGAAGAAGATGGCTTGGTTGTAAAGTGGATGCTGATGTCTTCACAGAAGATTTCAGTGTGCCTTGTGAAGACCCTGGGAAACAGAAGTTTCTAACTGTTGGCTGTCAATATGGTCAAGGAGCTGCAGGAAGAGGGTCCACCAGTCAAACTGGCTTCCCACGATCTGCCTCGTGGGCCACAGCTTCCTTGTATGGGGGAAAATCCAGCTGCTTGGGGGACTGATATTATGTTTTTTTGCATTGGTTCTGCTGCGATGCCCAGCAGTTTTCTGCTATGCAAGTTGGAGATCTGGAGGAGATGGAAAGTTGAGCTGGAAAGACTGTAAAGGTAGAGCTTGGTCGGAACCTTGATGGGAGGATACAATGGTGGCAATGCTTGGAGAAGAGCCGCCTGGTTAAATGAACTCTTGTTGTCTTTGGAAGGCGGTTGTTATAATTTATATTGAAATGACGCACGGGGCTCAGAAGAGCCTCGCCCACCGGCTGCGAGGGCAGTGAGAACTGTTCCCGCAATCTCTTCATAGTTCTGGGATCATGTGAGCTGGGCCACCTGGGCTCCTGAGAGCCCCAGACATGTAATTAGAGGCTCCTGGGCCGGGACAATGCGTGGACAAGTCTTATCATGCCTCTGGGCTGCTGTGGGTGCGCTGAGCTGGGCTCCCAGGCCTCCCTGTGACTTGGGATCCTGCGTTGGCTTCTGCTTAGCCAGGAACTGTGATTGGTTACTATCAGTAGACAGAAAGCTGTGTATAGGACACCCGTACCTGCAGGAACCCCAGCACGGCCAGGGAAACGAGCAAAATAAGCTTCCTGCGCACTAAGCTGGGGACTGCTCTGGGCTCGGCCAGACAGACGGACTCATCCTGCCTTACACAAGAGGGGAGGGGACAGAAGTCACGCAGTCCCCGGAGGAGGCACTGGGCTCATCCCTCATGACTGTGATCTTTGAAGAAGCACACCACAAGCATGTGATGAAGATGTTTATTTGACGTGGATCCACAGTGATTGCCAAGGAATGAAGCTGCTGCCTTTCTGCATCAGGGCAAAAAGTCAAGATGATGAATGTTCCTACATTCCCAAGGATTGGTCCCTTGATTATAACCAGTTGGTTTCCCCCTTGCCGGCTTCTGCTTTGGTTGTGGGAAGGGGAAAGGCAGGCTTATCTGCCATCAGGGATGCTGTTTTAGAGGACTTGCTACAGGTGGGCTCACTTGGGGTTCCTGGCTGTTTTATGAGATCACAGGGTGAAGGACGACGGCATAGGGGAGGCACGTGTAAGGCTAGTGGCCTGCCAGCAGCTCTCTTTCTAGGCAGGGAAAACCTTTCCAACCAGCCCCACCCACCAGGTGGCCATGGGCTGAGGAACAAAGGGCTGTCAAGGGCTGCTCTGACGTGAAAGCACTTCTGCAAGTGTGGGGAACATGCACGGTGTACGTAGGTTTGCCACTGAGTTCTGGGCATATCACGTGAGAGCTGAGGTGCGCTTGCTTAAACATGCCCTAGTCACAGATCTGGGTGGCTGAGGAAGAAGTACCTTGAAATTTGATACATGCAAGTGAAAAAGCAAGCATGAAAATTCACACCCTCAGATTGCATTACGCATGCTTGAGTTACATTATTTCACTCAGTTTTTTTTTTTTTTTCTTTTTCTGAGCTCTTTAAAAAAAAATTATTTATTTGGGTCTTCATTGCTGCGCAAGGGCTTTCACTAGTTAAGGTGAGCAGGGGTGACTCTAGATGGCTCGAGGCTTCTCACTGTGGGGCACAGGCCCTAGAGCATGTGGGCTCAGTAGTTGCGGCGCACAGGCTTAGTTGCCCCGAGACACGTAGGATCTTCCCAGACCACGGCTGGCACCCGTGTCTCCTGCATCGGCAGGTGGACTCTTAACTACTGGACCACCAGGGAAGCCCCTCACTTAGTCTTGATAAAAGGAGAGGCAGCCAACTTTGAATGGACTTGAACCCTCTATCCCGTTCTCACTTCTCTCTACTTTTTCCAAATAAAACTCCAAAACTTCTCTTAAAGGGTGTAAGGTTTGAATGTGGAGAGAAGGGTCAGAACATTTGTCAATGGCCTAGTCTGCAAAGCAAACAAGTCCCTCAGTGTGTTTTAGTTTGACCCAAACTTACTTTCTTAAGAACAAGAATTCAAACACCGACACCTCAAGCTTTAGGACTGGTTTAAGAATTCACAGTGTGCCTCCTGGCTTGTCTCAGGTTCAGATTCAAAGATATGGAACATTAAGTCTCTGTCTATCTGAAGGCCTTTAAAGGAAAAATCATTCATGAATCCTCAGTCTGAAGTAATATCTTTACTCGAGTTAATGAAAATTAATCTTGCAGAAAATCTTGGCAGATCAAAATGAACATGAGTCAGTTCTATCTTCTCAACTACCATTACCAAAATGTAGAAATTTTTACAAGGTAACATAGTTTTAAAGCTTTATTAGCTTTTCACAAAATGCCTAACAGAATGACGGAATGAATTTCTTAAGTTAATTTTTAAAAGTAGGACCTAAGTCTATTTTGATGTAACTATTGCTAAATAAAATATTGTATTATGTGTGTTGTGACAATGTAGTCAGCTTCCTGGGGTTATCTTGGCACTCCCGAACCAAGAATTGAACCCACGCCTCTTGCCATGGAAGTGTCTTAGCCACTGGACCACGAGAAGTCCTCACTTTCCTGGTTTTGATAATGGATGATGATTATATCTTATTGTTGGGGGAAATGGGTAATGGGTCCAGAGGACCTCTCTGTACTGATTTTGAAACTTTGGAATCTATAATTAATCTCAAAATGAAAGTTAAAAGAAAGCAACAAAAGCTATATATGAAATAACCAGAAGCTTATTTTTGAGAAAAAGTCTCCATGTCCTCTAAAATAATAGATTATGTGGTCAAATTAAGAACTAAATTACTGGGACTGTCCTGGCAGTCCTGTAGTTAAGATTCCGTACTTCCACTGTAGAGGGAATGTATTTGATCTCTGGTCTAGGAAATAAGGGGGAAGGCAATGGCACCCCACCCCAGTACTCTTGCCTGGAAAATCCAATGGACGGAGGAGCCTGGTGGGCTGCAGTCCATGGGGTCGCTAACAGTCGCACAGACTGAGCGACTTCACTTTCACTTTTCTCTTTCATGCATTGGAGAAGGAAATGGCAACCCACTCCAGTGTTCTTGCCTGGAGAATCCCAGGGATAGGGGAGCCTGGTGGGCTGCCGTCTATGGGGTCACACAGAGTCGGACACGACTGAAGTGACTTAGCAGCAGCAGCAGCTAGGAAATAAGATCTCATAGGCCTAGAAGTGCAGCCAAAAAAAGGGAGAAATGAAATAGAGAACAGCATAATAAATATCTTGATTCTTGAACTAGTGGGCAGATGTAGTTCTCTTTTCTATGAACTGCTCTAGAAAAATCTACAACTTTCTTATTTTGACTCAGGGCCCTAGCATTGAAGAAACATCCTCTTAATCTTTTCATGACATAGTTAAGACAGCCCTTGAGACCTAAGGAGAAATAAGCAACATATAAACCCGGTGAAACTTCATTAGAATGTGGAATTTGGTGAAATTGGCAATGCATATTTGATTGCTGCAGCCAAAGAGACTTTGAATTTAATATCATTCAGATTTGGAGTTGACTTACAAAAGAGCCCTCTTGAACTTAGCTTCTGTTTTCTACCATGAAACAATCCCTAATAATAAATTCCTTCTATTTTTATAGGGCTGGGCCCTGCTCTGCCATGGTCTCCCATGGATGGGGAACAGAGATTGTGGGAGGCTGAGAGGCGCCTGCATTTCCTGACTTAAAGCCAGAGCTTTGTTACTGGGTATGACCTGTCTTTAAGAGAGACCTCAACAGTGCGTTCAGTAGCTGCTAAGAGTGGCCGTTGCCTTGACATAATGGCCTTATCAACACTACGAGAGCAGGCCCAGGGCTGTCCTAGGCCAGGGAAGTGCTTAGCATTCCCTCTGCTCTGTGTGCTGGCTGAGGACTGAGTTGGCAAATGGATAACATTCTGGTTGGGCTTCTCTGCTGGCTCAGAGGTTAAAGCGTCTGACTGGATTGCAGGAGACCCGGGTTCGATTCCTGGGTGGGGAAGATGCCCCGGAGAAGGAGATGGCAACCCACTACAGTACTCTTGCCTGGAGAATCCCATGGAGGGAGGAGCCTAGTAGGCTACAGTCCATGGGGTCGCAAAGAGTCGGACACGACTGAGCGATTTCACTCACTCAGTGGCAATGGCCAAGAAGAAATAGCAAAAGATAATATTTCTGCAGGACTTCCCTGTGAGTCCAGCAGTTAAGAATCCGCCCTTCTAATGCAGGGACACAGGTTCGATCCCTGGTTGGGGAACTAAGATCCCACATGTCCCAGGGCAACTGAGCCTGTGGGCTGCAACTAATGAAGTCTGCACACCACAATGAAGACCCAACGCAGCCTGCCCCCTACCAAAATAATAATAATAATAATATTCTTGCAAAATCAAGGAAAAACTCAAAGGTGACGAGGGAAGCAAATACACAATGAATTAAGGATTGTCTTGACCACAGCGGACTTCCCATGCGGTTTAGCAGTAAAGAATGTGCCTGCCAACAAAGGAGACATGTGCTCTATCCCTGGGTTGGGAAGATTCCCTGGAGAAAGAAATGGCTACCCACTCCAGTATTCTTGCTTGGAGAATTCCCTGAACAGAGGAGCCTGGCGGGCTTCAGTCCACGGGATTGCGAAAGAGTCAGACATGATTTGGCGACTAAACAATTTTGACCACTGTACAAAGAAAAGGCATGCAGAACGCTGCTGCTGCTGTTGCTGCTACTAAGTTGCTTCAGTCGTGTCCGACTCTGTGTGACCCCATAGGTGGCAGCCCAACAGGCTCCCCCATCCCTGGGATTCTCCAGGCAAGAACACTGGAGTGAGTTGCCATTTTCTTCTCCAATGCATGAAAGTGAAAAGTGAAAGTGAGGTCGCTCAGTCGTGTCTGACTCCCAGCGACCCCATGGACTGCAGCCCACCAGGTTCCTCCGTAGAAAGCTGGGGGATACTTATGGCATCCCAGGCCACATACCTGGGACTGCCTCCCACCTGAGGTCCCCAGCCTGCTGTTTCTACCTTGAAGTATCATCTTCAAAGCCAATTTTTCTTCTTTCCCACCGTCCAACGCTCAGGTCTCAGTTCTGACAGACTCTGTCCTGAAGTCTCCTTGTTTCCAATCTGTTCTCCATACGACTGGCCTTTTGAAAACACATCCCACTGCATCCATCCTCTGCTTGGACCTCTGGATGGTACCCACCACCCTTTCCCATTGTCCATCTCACTGTGTAACTTCTGGCTTCTGGAAAACATCCAGCTCTCCTCTGGCCTCAGTGTCTCCTCTCCTGTTCCTCCCTGTTCACTCTGCCTCCTTCAGCTNTGCCTCCTGGCTTGTCTCAGGTTCAGATTCAAAGATATGGAACATTAAGTCTCTGTCTATCTGAAGGCCTTTAAAGGAAAAATCATTCATGAATCCTCAGAGTCTGAAGTAATATCTTTACTCGAGTTAATGAAAATTAATCTTGCAGAAAATCTTGGCAGATCAAAATGAACATGAGTCAGTTCTATCTTCTCAACTACCATTACCAAAATGTAGAAATTTTTACAAGGTAACATAGTTTTAAAGCTTTATTAGCTTTTCACAAAATGCCTAACAGAATGACGGAATGAATTTCTTAAGTTAATTTTTAAAAGTAGGACCTAAGTCTATTTTGATGTAACTATTGCTAAATAAAATATTGTATTATGTGTGTTGTGACAATGTAGTCAGCTTCCTGGGGTTATCTTGGCACTCCCGAACCAAGAATTGAACCCACGCCTCTTGCCATGGAAGTGTCTTAGCCACTGGACCACGAGAAGTCCTCACTTTCCTGGTTTTGATAATGGATGATGATTATATCTTATTGTTGGGGGAAATGGGTAATGGGTCCAGAGGACCTCTCTGTACTGATTTTGAAACTTTGGAATCTATAATTAATCTCAAAATGAAAGTTAAAAGAAAGCAACAAAAGCTATATATGAAATAACCAGAAGCTTATTTTTGAGAAAAAGTCTCCATGTCCTCTAAAATAATAGATTATGTGGTCAAATTAAGAACTAAATTACTGGGACTGTCCTGGCAGTCCTGTAGTTAAGATTCCGTACTTCCACTGTAGAGGGAATGTATTTGATCTCTGGTCTAGGAAATAAGGGGGAAGGCAATGGCACCCCACCCCAGTACTCTTGCCTGGAAAATCCAATGGACGGAGGAGCCTAAAATATTGTATTATGTGTGTTGTGACAATGTAGTCAGCTTCCTGGGGTTATCTTGGCACTCCCGAACCAAGAATTGAACCCACGCCTCTTGCCATGGAAGTGTCTTAGCCACTGGACCACGAGAAGTCCTCACTTTCCTGGTTTTGATAATGGATGATGATTATATCTTATTGTTGGGGGAAATGGGTAATGGGTCCAGAGGACCTCTCTGTACTGATTTTGAAACTTTGGAATCTATAATTAATCTCAAAATGAAAGTTAAAAGAAAGCAACAAAAGCTATATATGAAATAACCAGAAGCTTATTTTTGAGAAAAAGTCTCCATGTCCTCTAAAATAATAGATTATGTGGTCAAATTAAGAACTAAATTACTGGGACTGTCCTGGCAGTCCTGTAGTTAAGATTCCGTACTTCCACTGTAGAGGGAATGTATTTGATCTCTGGTCTAGGAAATAAGGGGGAAGGCAATGGCACCCCACCCCAGTACTCTTGCCTGGAAAATCCAATGGACGGAGGAGCCTGGTGGGCTGCAGTCCATGGGGTCGCTAACAGTCGCACAGACTGAGCGACTTCACTTTCACTTTTCTCTTTCATGCATTGGAGAAGGAAATGGCAACCCACTCCAGTGTTCTTGCCTGGAGAATCCCAGGGATGGGGGAGCCGGGTGGGCTGCCGTCTATGGGGTCACACAGAGTCGGACACGACTGAAGTGACTTAGCAGCAGCAGCAGCTAGGAAATAAGATCTCATAGGCCTAGAAGTGCAGCCAAAAAAAGGGAGAAATGAAATAGAGAACAGCATAATAAATATCTTGATTCTTGAACTAGTGGGCAGATGTAGTTCTCTTTTCTATGAACTGCTCTAGAAAAATCTACAACTTTCTTATTTTGACTCAGGGCCCTAGCATTGAAGAAACATCCTCTTAATCTTTTCATGACATAGTTAAGACAGCCCTTGAGACCTAAGGAGAAATAAGCAACATATAAACCCGGTGAAACTTCATTAGAATGTGGAATTTGGTGAAATTGGCAATGCATATTTGATTGCTGCAGCCAAAGAGACTTTGAATTTAATATCATTCAGATTTGGAGTTGACTTACAAAAGAGCCCTCTTGAACTTAGCTTCTGTTTTCTACCATGAAACAATCCCTAATAATAAATTCCTTCTATTTTTATAGGGCTGGGCCCTGCTCTGCCATGGTCTCCCATGGATGGGGAACAGAGATTGTGGGAGGCTGAGAGGCGCCTGCATTTCCTGACTTAAAGCCAGAGCTTTGTTACTGGGTATGACCTGTCTTTAAGAGAGACCTCAACAGTGCGTTCAGTAGCTGCTAAGAGTGGCCGTTGCCTTGACATAATGGCCTTATCAACACTACGAGAGCAGGCCCAGGGCTGTCCTAGGCCAGGGAAGTGCTTAGCATTCCCTCTGCTCTGTGTGCTGGCTGAGGACTGAGTTGGCAAATGGATAACATTCTGGTTGGGCTTCTCTGCTGGCTCAGAGGTTAAAGCGTCTGACTGGATTGCAGGAGACCCGGGTTCGATTCCTGGGTGGGGAAGATGCCCCGGAGAAGGAGATGGCAACCCACTACAGTACTCTTGCCTGGAGAATCCCATGGAGGGAGGAGCCTAGTAGGCTACAGTCCATGGGGTCGCAAAGAGTCGGACACGACTGAGCGATTTCACTCACTCAGTGGCAATGGCCAAGAAGAAATAGCAAAAGATAATATTTCTGCAGGACTTCCCTGTGAGTCCAGCAGTTAAGAATCCGCCCTTCTAATGCAGGGACACAGGTTCGATCCCTGGTTGGGGAACTAAGATCCCACATGTCCCAGGGCAACTGAGCCTGTGGGCTGCAACTAATGAAGTCTGCACACCACAATGAAGACCCAACGCAGCCTGCCCCCTACAATAATAATAATAATAATAATATTCTTGCAAAATCAAGGAAAAACTCAAAGGTGACGAGGGAAGCAAATACACAATGAATTAAGGATTGTCTTGACCACAGCGGACTTCCCATGCGGTTTAGCAGTAAAGAATGTGCCTGCCAACAAAGGAGACATGTGCTCTATCCCTGGGTTGGGAAGATTCCCTGGAGAAAGAAATGGCTACCCACTCCAGTATTCTTGCTTGGAGAATTCCCTGAACAGAGGAGCCTGGCGGGCTTCAGTCCACGGGATTGCGAAAGAGTCAGACATGATTTGGCGACTAAACAATTTTGACCACTGTACAAAGAAAAGGCATGCAGAACGCTGCTGCTGCTGTTGCTGCTACTAAGTTGCTTCAGTCGTGTCCGACTCTGTGTGACCCCATAGGTGGCAGCCCAACAGGCTCCCCCATCCCTGGGATTCTCCAGGCAAGAACACTGGAGTGAGTTGCCATTTTCTTCTCCAATGCATGAAAGTGAAAAGTGAAAGTGAGGTCGCTCAGTCGTGTCTGACTCCCAGCGACCCCATGGACTGCAGCCCACCAGGTTCCTCCGTAGAAAGCTGGGGGATACTTATGGCATCCCAGGCCACATACCTGGGACTGCCTCCCACCTGAGGTCCCCAGCCTGCTGTTTCTACCTTGAAGTATCATCTTCAAAGCCAATTTTTCTTCTTTCCCACCGTCCAACGCTCAGGTCTCAGTTCTGACAGACTCTGTCCTGAAGTCTCCTTGTTTCCAATCTGTTCTCCATACGACTGGCCTTTTGAAAACACATCCCACTGCATCCATCCTCTGCTTGGACCTCTGGATGGTACCCACCACCCTTTCCCATTGTCCATCTCACTGTGTAACTTCTGGCTTCTGGAAAACATCCAGCTCTCCTCTGGCCTCAGTGTCTCCTCTCCTGTTCCTCCCTGTTCACTCTGCCTCCTTCAGCTCAGATTCCACCCCTTCAGACCCTATCACCTTGGGGGATGCAGCGAGGGGAAGGTGTGCTTTGTCATCCTGTCACCACCACCATTCACGCCTTCCTAGGGTTTATCACAAATGGTCATTATGTACTGCTTCAAATTCCTGGGTGTGTGATCCAAGGATGTAGTTACTCAACGACTGTCTGATAAATGAACTCAAGTCCATTTCATTTGTTAAATGCCAGAAATAATGCCCAACTTGCGGGCTTAGGGTGAGCAACAGAGAATCACAAAATCAACTCCCAAACTAGGCCCTCACTGTGTGCGTTACTGGTTTACATGTAATTGTCAAAGGTAATTCCCATAGGTATCATCCCCGGCCCCCTACTAACTTTACCAGTGAGAAAACCAAGGTACAGATTTTGAAGAATCCGCCCAGTGGGTCATTAGAAAGAGCCCGAGCTGGACTTTCAGCCCAGACTCTGTGTGTTGAATCCTCACTCTTGACCCTGGCAGGAACCAAGTACGGGCGGGGATACAGTCAATGTCACGGAAGCTTTGCCATCATGTGGGAAGCTCGGGGGGAGAGGAAAGCAAAGCAAACTAGGCGAGTGACACTGGATGGGAGGGTGCCCTCCCCAACAGCATCCCTGTTTCCTCCTACTTCCCAAAACTGTGACTCTGAGAGGCCAGGGCAGGCTGTACTTTCTTTGGGGGCCTCAGGTCAAGCAAAAAGCAGGTCCTTCCAAAGGACCCATGGCAATCCAAACCTAGTCCTCAAGCCCAAGATGAGACATGTCACATCCACGTCAGAGCTGGTTCCTTCCTGTTACAATCCACTTCATAGGGACATCCCTCCCCACATGGAAACTGTTTCCATGGCAACATACCAGCATCAATTCAAAAGGACTCTTTTAATTACAGGTAAATACAAACAGCTCATTTTTGCTGTTGTCTGTATACTATTTAAATCTAAATTGCTCAAATTATTTGTCATTTTAGGGAATGATGGTAAATTTCAAGTGTACATTAGATGTAAACATCTTCCTTTGTGCTTAAAAATGGTCAAGTTGTCAAATTACTCGAGATACAAAATTATATAAGAGTGTAGGCAAGAAACATTATTAATGGTGTCATAAATAAGTATTATAACTTTATTAAAATGAAAAGACAATATTCAAAATAATGCAACAAAAACGAATAAAATCCTTTGTCCAATACTGTACACATAAATGCAGAAATCAGTGCCTTTTTCTAAAGCATGTTTTAACCTTCATTTAGTTCATACTAAAATATAAGCTTTAAATAGCTCAAAGAACATCACTCAGCAGTTTAAACTGTAAACAGCTTGTTTAATGTGGAGGACATTGTAGTAAGGTCCTTCTGTTAACGAGCACCATCTCTTCTGTGCTGCTCTACACGAGATAAAACAGGGAAGCATGTGAAAGTGGGACACAAGCTGTGTCTCACCAGACCCGCGTGGAGCAGCCTGCCGCGGGAATTTCCAAAGCAGATGATGTGACCTCCGGTCTTAAGACATACTGGGCTATTGGTCAGAAGGGTTTTACTTAGAAAGCAAATAATCCCCAGGAAATACTGAAGAGGAACCAGCAACACAAGGCCAGCTTGTGTTGTATTTGTTTACTCACATGCAACTATAATAGGGGAGGGGAAAAAAAAAGAAACCCACAACACACATCTCCACACAGATACTCTCAACCCAACAGCTGACTGTTTCATTATTGCTTCAACTGACATCCTCAACACTGGCCAAGAGTTTGCTTTTCCCCATGTGTCCTGCGTTTCCTGGGGGTGGAACAGAGAAGGAATGGTAAGGAAAAATGACTTATTCTGTTACCTTCCCATTTTTCATGAGACCCAGACAGGTTTGAATACAGTACCAAAGGTGCTGCCATCCCTCCAGCAAGACCTACAGGATTTAGGTCTCAGGATGACTTAAACCAGGCAGGTGAAGTCATGAAAAGAATGTACGGCCTGCCCTCCATGGAAAAACTGCTTGTAAAAATAAATGAAACAAAACAGAACAGGCCTCAGAGCTGGCAATCTTCAACCTTATGCAAAAAAATAATAATATATATATAATATTTTATGATTCTGAGCTAAACAATACTGTATTCTCTCCCATTTGCTCAATTTTCAGTCTCTCAGGAGCCATCCTCCAGCTTGAGTTTTTATTGTTCTAAATATATATTACTCTAAGACAGGAACTACTGGGTTAACTTGCAACTAGAATCTATGATTTCACCACAAGTGTAGATGCGTGTGTCTAACGTGCACACATATGCGTGTCCCTTGTCCTTCCTCCCTGCAGCGCACCTTTAAATGACAGGCTTGAGCAGACCTTTCTCTGACGCCCACACGGTCAGGGATGCTCAGCACCTCAGCAACTCCCGACTCTCTAAGCCCTTCCCATTCAGATGGAGAGTTCGACTCTCTGATCCTGTGATCTGGACTATTTTCCTGGGGAACCTTGACAGGTCTGGGGAACTGTGAGAGAACCACTCGCTCCCATGGCACCTCTGCTGAGCTGGGACTCCAGGGTCTAAGGAGAAACCACATAGGAGAAATGTTTGCGCTTCACATGGCCTCCCGGGTCCCCTCGTGGCTTTAGGTCCAGCTTTTCTGGGGCTGAAGAGATACTGCCATTGGCCAGGAGTGGGTGGACGGGGGTGTTCCCGTGTGCTTCTTCTGCTTCCCTAAAAAACTTTTCGAATCTGTCCAGGTAGGGTGGCCTCTCAGGGAGCAGGTAGTAGTGTGTGGAGCTCGCCTTCTTCCCGTTTTCAATGATGGGCAGGATGCAGGGTGCCTTGCCAGCAGCCCCCTCGCTGTGCTGTCTCTGCAGGGCTTTGCTGCTCACGTACTTGGGGTCGGGGGCAAAGCTCTGGGTAGGGGGCATGACCCCGTTGAGGTAAGATGGGAGGCTTTTGGGGCTTGGGGTGCGGGAGTTGCTCCGGGATAAGGGCTCTCTAGGTGGGACTTTGGGGGGCCTGTCCTCATCGCTATAGGTACTGGAGGTGACCTCGGCCGACCACCTTCTGTAGTCTGGCTTGGCTGGCCGGGGAGGGATAGGGACCCGAGGGGGAACTTCGGGCTTGTCGTTGTCGGAATTGGGAGAAGCCCTTTGCACGGAGCCACAGATCCTGATGGCTGGCTTGTTGAAGGAGCCCGCGGGGCCTGAGTGAGACCTCCTCAGTCTCCGGTGGGCCTGGGGCGGAGGGGGGTTGGCACTCAGCGCCCCGGCTGCCTGGTCGGCCTCCTGGCTGAGATCCACGGCGGAGACGGTGGGGGTGTCGAAATATGCATAGTTGATCTGTCCGCAGCCTCGGAAGCTGCGCCTGCCGGGGCCGTCGGCCCTGAAGTCGGAGAGCCCACAGTCTTCCAGAAGGAAGTCTGTGTCCGAGCTGGTGAGGAACTCGACCTCGCAGTCTGTCTCGTCCAGGGCAAAGTCCTCGGAGATGGGCAGTGGAGGCAGGGGCCGGGAGCCCCGCTCACAGGGCGCTGAGCCAGAGAATAGGGACAGGGGACTCTTGACGGGGGTCAGCGGGGGTGTGGCGGCACAGACCCCGTTCATCGCCAGCTTCTTCAGTCCACACGCCACCCGGTCCTGTTCCTGCTGCCCCCAGCCTTCACTTGGGGGGATGATGAGGGGAGGCAGGTGGGACTTCAGAGGAGGGCCGTGCTCTGCACAGTGGCTGCTGCTCATCGGGGTGGATCTGGAGGTGCGCCCTGGAAGGAAACGAGAGGTTATGGAGGATGGTCTGTGCTCTCCCTATGCGGGGAACCGGACCCCACCCCAGCAGCCTGGATTCCTGTCGCCTTCGGCTGGGTCACTCGTGGTGAAACACCAGCTGCTGGAACGCTGAGCACACCCAGGCAACTGCCGCGGGTGTAATCAAGGGCCTGGAGGCGGGGAACGCACCTGATCTGGTTCAAAGAACAAATTATCTCTTCCATCGTCTTGGCCGTGTGCACGGCGCACGCCCACACGCCCCAGACAGGTTCTGTGACGTGTGCGAAGTCCACTGAAGGTGAACAGCATGTAATTTGGGGAGCCAGGCCACACCAACCTGGCCATTTGCAAGACGGGCCACCCCGGACACGCAAGGCAGGCCTGCGATAAGACGAGGCCTTACCCGGCCCACTGCGATACCCAGAGCCGGCAGACTCACCCGCGATATGACAGGCAGCCCTTGGCAAAAATCTAGAAGGGCTGATGATACACACATTCATCCAAGTTTCTGTCAGTATCTGTACTATTCTGTTACTTTCAAACAGGTGTTCGAAGCTAGTAAGAAGAAGAGAGCTCATGTCTGAGCTTCTGGAGAGTTCAGTGTGTTTCCTGGCTGGGGTGGCTTCATGCCTCCACACAGAGACCCAGTGCCTCCGGCTGAGCCACCCAGAGTCTGACAAGAACACGCTTACTTCAGGATCTGCTGCCACTAGGGGTCAGACTCCTGTCGGAAATGGCCTCGGTCACGTCCTCATTCAGAAAACAGCACTGGGGGACAGGCTCCCTCGGGGCTGCCAGCCTCCTCTCCCTACNATTGGTCCCTTGATTATAACCAGTTGGTTTCCCCCTTGCCGGCTTCTGCTTTGGTTGTGGGAAGGGGAAAGGCAGGCTTATCTGCCATCAGGGATGCTGTTTTAGAGGACTTGCTACAGGTGGGCTCACTTGGGGTTCCTGGCTGTTTTATGAGATCACAGGGTGAAGGACGACGGCATAGGGGAGGCACGTGTAAGGCTAGTGGCCTGCCAGCAGCTCTCTTTCTAGGCAGGGAAAACCTTTCCAACCAGCCCCACCCACCAGGTGGCCATGGGCTGAGGAACAAAGGGCTGTCAAGGGCTGCTCTGACGTGAAAGCACTTCTGCAAGTGTGGGGAACATGCACGGTGTACGTAGGTTTGCCACTGAGTTCTGGGCATATCACGTGAGAGCTGAGGTGCGCTTGCTTAAACATGCCCTAGTCACAGATCTGGGTGGCTGAGGAAGAAGTACCTTGAAATTTGATACATGCAAGTGAAAAAGCAAGCATGAAAATTCACACCCTCAGATTGCATTACGCATGCTTGAGTTACATTATTTCACTCAGTTTTTTTTTTTTTTTCATTCTCTGAGCTCTTTAAAAAAAAATTATTTATTTGGGTCTTCATTGCTGCGCAAGGGCTTTCACTAGTTAAGGTGAGCAGGGGTGACTCTAGATGGCTCGAGGCTTCTCACTGTGGGGCACAGGCCCTAGAGCATGTGGGCTCAGTAGTTGCGGCGCACAGGCTTAGTTGCCCCGAGACACGTAGGATCTTCCCAGACCACGGCTGGCACCCGTGTCTCCTGCATCGGCAGGTGGACTCTTAACTACTGGACCACCAGGGAAGCCCCTCACTTAGTCTTGATAAAAGGAGAGGCAGCCAACTTTGAATGGACTTGAACCCTCTATCCCGTTCTCACTTCTCTCTACTTTTTCCAAATAAAACTCCAAAACTTCTCTTAAAGGGTGTAAGGTTTGAATGTGGAGAGGAGAAGGGTCAGAACATTTGTCAATGGCCTAGTCTGCAAAGCAAACAAGTCCCTCAGTGTGTTTTAGTTTGACCCAAACTTACTTTCTTAAGAACAAGAATTCAAACACCGACACCTCAAGCTTTAGGACTGGTTTAAGAATTCACAGTGTGCCTCCTGGCTTGTCTCAGGTTCAGATTCAAAGATATGGAACATTAAGTCTCTGTCTATCTGAAGGCCTTTAAAGGAAAAATCATTCATGAATCCTCAGAGTCTGAAGTAATATCTTTACTCGAGTTAATGAAAATTAATCTTGCAGAAAATCTTGGCAGATCAAAATGAACATGAGTCAGTTCTATCTTCTCAACTACCATTACCAAAATGTAGAAATTTTTACAAGGTAACATAGTTTTAAAGCTTTATTAGCTTTTCACAAAATGCCTAACAGAATGACGGAATGAATTTCTTAAGTTAATTTTTAAAAGTAGGACCTAAGTCTATTTTGATGTAACTATTGCTAAATAAAATATTGTATTATGTGTGTTGTGACAATGTAGTCAGCTTCCTGGGGTTATCTTGGCACTCCCGAACCAAGAATTGAACCCACGCCTCTTGCCATGGAAGTGTCTTAGCCACTGGACCACGAGAAGTCCTCACTTTCCTGGTTTTGATAATGGATGATGATTATATCTTATTGTTGGGGGAAATGGGTAATGGGTCCAGAGGACCTCTCTGTACTGATTTTGAAACTTTGGAATCTATAATTAATCTCAAAATGAAAGTTAAAAGAAAGCAACAAAAGCTATATATGAAATAACCAGAAGCTTATTTTTGAGAAAAAGTCTCCATGTCCTCTAAAATAATAGATTATGTGGTCAAATTAAGAACTAAATTACTGGGACTGTCCTGGCAGTCCTGTAGTTAAGATTCCGTACTTCCACTGTAGAGGGAATGTATTTGATCTCTGGTCTAGGAAATAAGGGGGAAGGCAATGGCACCCCACCCCAGTACTCTTGCCTGGAAAATCCAATGGACGGAGGAGCCTGGTGGGCTGCAGTCCATGGGGTCGCTAACAGTCGCACAGACTGAGCGACTTCACTTTCACTTTTCTCTTTCATGCATTGGAGAAGGAAATGGCAACCCACTCCAGTGTTCTTGCCTGGAGAATCCCAGGGATGGGGGAGCCGGGTGGGCTGCCGTCTATGGGGTCACACAGAGTCGGACACGACTGAAGTGACTTAGCAGCAGCAGCAGCTAGGAAATAAGATCTCATAGGCCTAGAAGTGCAGCCAAAAAAAGGGAGAAATGAAATAGAGAACAGCATAATAAATATCTTGATTCTTGAACTAGTGGGCAGATGTAGTTCTCTTTTCTATGAACTGCTCTAGAAAAATCTACAACTTTCTTATTTTGACTCAGGGCCCTAGCATTGAAGAAACATCCTCTTAATCTTTTCATGACATAGTTAAGACAGCCCTTGAGACCTAAGGAGAAATAAGCAACATATAAACCCGGTGAAACTTCATTAGAATGTGGAATTTGGTGAAATTGGCAATGCATATTTGATTGCTGCAGCCAAAGAGACTTTGAATTTAATATCATTCAGATTTGGAGTTGACTTACAAAAGAGCCCTCTTGAACTTAGCTTCTGTTTTCTACCATGAAACAATCCCTAATAATAAATTCCTTCTATTTTTATAGGGCTGGGCCCTGCTCTGCCATGGTCTCCCATGGATGGGGAACAGAGATTGTGGGAGGCTGAGAGGCGCCTGCATTTCCTGACTTAAAGCCAGAGCTTTGTTACTGGGTATGACCTGTCTTTAAGAGAGACCTCAACAGTGCGTTCAGTAGCTGCTAAGAGTGGCCGTTGCCTTGACATAATGGCCTTATCAACACTACGAGAGCAGGCCCAGGGCTGTCCTAGGCCAGGGAAGTGCTTAGCATTCCCTCTGCTCTGTGTGCTGGCTGAGGACTGAGTTGGCAAATGGATAACATTCTGGTTGGGCTTCTCTGCTGGCTCAGAGGTTAAAGCGTCTGACTGGATTGCAGGAGACCCGGGTTCGATTCCTGGGTGGGGAAGATGCCCCGGAGAAGGAGATGGCAACCCACTACAGTACTCTTGCCTGGAGAATCCCATGGAGGGAGGAGCCTAGTAGGCTACAGTCCATGGGGTCGCAAAGAGTCGGACACGACTGAGCGATTTCACTCACTCAGTGGCAATGGCCAAGAAGAAATAGCAAAAGATAATATTTCTGCAGGACTTCCCTGTGAGTCCAGCAGTTAAGAATCCGCCCTTCTAATGCAGGGACACAGGTTCGATCCCTGGTTGGGGAACTAAGATCCCACATGTCCCAGGGCAACTGAGCCTGTGGGCTGCAACTAATGAAGTCTGCACACCACAATGAAGACCCAACGCAGCCTGCCCCCTACAATAATAATAATAATAATAATATTCTTGCAAAATCAAGGAAAAACTCAAAGGTGACGAGGGAAGCAAATACACAATGAATTAAGGATTGTCTTGACCACAGCGGACTTCCCATGCGGTTTAGCAGTAAAGAATGTGCCTGCCAACAAAGGAGACATGTGCTCTATCCCTGGGTTGGGAAGATTCCCTGGAGAAAGAAATGGCTACCCACTCCAGTATTCTTGCTTGGAGAATTCCCTGAACAGAGGAGCCTGGCGGGCTTCAGTCCACGGGATTGCGAAAGAGTCAGACATGATTTGGCGACTAAACAATTTTGACCACTGTACAAAGAAAAGGCATGCAGAACGCTGCTGCTGCTGTTGCTGCTACTAAGTTGCTTCAGTCGTGTCCGACTCTGTGTGACCCCATAGGTGGCAGCCCAACAGGCTCCCCCATCCCTGGGATTCTCCAGGCAAGAACACTGGAGTGAGTTGCCATTTTCTTCTCCAATGCATGAAAGTGAAAAGTGAAAGTGAGGTCGCTCAGTCGTGTCTGACTCCCAGCGACCCCATGGACTGCAGCCCACCAGGTTCCTCCGTAGAAAGCTGGGGGATACTTATGGCATCCCAGGCCACATACCTGGGACTGCCTCCCACCTGAGGTCCCCAGCCTGCTGTTTCTACCTTGAAGTATCATCTTCAAAGCCAATTTTTCTTCTTTCCCACCGTCCAACGCTCAGGTCTCAGTTCTGACAGACTCTGTCCTGAAGTCTCCTTGTTTCCAATCTGTTCTCCATACGACTGGCCTTTTGAAAACACATCCCACTGCATCCATCCTCTGCTTGGACCTCTGGATGGTACCCACCACCCTTTCCCATTGTCCATCTCACTGTGTAACTTCTGGCTTCTGGAAAACATCCAGCTCTCCTCTGGCCTCAGTGTCTCCTCTCCTGTTCCTCCCTGTTCACTCTGCCTCCTTCAGCTCAGATTCCACCCCTTCAGACCCTATCACCTTGGGGGATGCAGCGAGGGGAAGGTGTGCTTTGTCATCCTGTCACCACCACCATTCACGCCTTCCTAGGGTTTATCACAAATGGTCATTATGTACTGCTTCAAATTCCTGGGTGTGTGATCCAAGGATGTAGTTACTCAACGACTGTCTGATAAATGAACTCAAGTCCATTTCATTTGTTAAATGCCAGAAATAATGCCCAACTTGCGGGCTTAGGGTGAGCAACAGAGAATCACAAAATCAACTCCCAAACTAGGCCCTCACTGTGTGCGTTACTGGTTTACATGTAATTGTCAAAGGTAATTCCCATAGGTATCATCCCCGGCCCCCTACTAACTTTACCAGTGAGAAAACCAAGGTACAGATTTTGAAGAATCCGCCCAGTGGGTCATTAGAAAGAGCCCGAGCTGGACTTTCAGCCCAGACTCTGTGTGTTGAATCCTCACTCTTGACCCTGGCAGGAACCAAGTACGGGCGGGGATACAGTCAATGTCACGGAAGCTTTGCCATCATGTGGGAAGCTCGGGGGGAGAGGAAAGCAAAGCAAACTAGGCGAGTGACACTGGATGGGAGGGTGCCCTCCCCAACAGCATCCCTGTTTCCTCCTACTTCCCAAAACTGTGACTCTGAGAGGCCAGGGCAGGCTGTATTCTTTGGGGGCCTCAGGTCAAGCAAAAAGCAGGTCCTTCCAAAGGACCCATGGCAATCCAAACCTAGTCCTCAAGCCCAAGATGAGACATGTCACATCCACGTCAGAGCTGGTTCCTTCCTGTTACAATCCACTTCATAGGGACATCCCTCCCCACATGGAAACTGTTTCCATGGCAACATACCAACATCAATTCAAAAGGACTCTTTTAATTACAGGTAAATACAAACAGCTCATTTTTGCTGTTGTCTGTATACTATTTAAATCTAAATTGCTCAAATTATTTGTCATTTTAGGGAATGATGGTAAATTTCAAGTGTACATTAGATGTAAACATCTTCCTTTGTGCTTAAAAATGGTCAAGTTGTCAAATTACTCAAGATACAAAATTATATAAGAGTGTAGGCAAGAAACATTATTAATGGTGTCATAAATAAGTATTATAACTTTATTAAAATGAAAAGACAATATTCAAAATAATGCAACAAAAACGAATAAAATCCTTTGTCCAATACTGTACACATAAATGCAGAAATCAGTGCCTTTTTCTAAAGCATGTTTTAACCTTCATTTAGTTCATACTAAAATATAAGCTTTAAATAGCTCAAAGAACATCACTCAGCAGTTTAAACTGTAAACAGCTTGTTTAATGTGGAGGACATTGTAGTAAGGTCCTTCTGTTAACGAGCACCATCTCTTCTGTGCTGCTCTACACGAGATAAAACAGGGAAGCATGTGAAAGTGGGACACAAGCTGTGTCTCACCAGACCCGCGTGGAGCAGCCTGCCGCGGGAATTTCCAAAGCAGATGATGTGACCTCCGGTCTTAAGACATACTGGGCTATTGGTCAGAAGGGTTTTACTTAGAAAGCAAATAATCCCCAGGAAATACTGAAGAGGAACCAGCAACACAAGGCCAGCTTGTGTTGTATTTGTTTACTCACATGCAACTATAATAGGGGAGGGGAAAAAAAAGAAACCCACCACACACATCTCCACACAGATACTCTCAACCCAACAGCTGACTGTTTCATTATTGCTTCAACTGACATCCTCAACACTGGCCAAGAGTTTGCTTTTCCCCATGTGTCCTGCGTTTCCTGGGGGTGGAACAGAGAAGGAATGGTAAGGAAAAATGACTTATTCTGTTACCTTCCCATTTTTCATGAGACCCAGACAGGTTTGAATACAGTACCAAAGGTGCTGCCATCCCTCCAGCAAGACCTACAGGATTTAGGTCTCAGGATGACTTAAACCAGGCAGGTGAAGTCATGAAAAGAATGTACGGCCTGCCCTCCATGGAAAAACTGCTTGTAAAAATAAATGAAACAAAACAGAACAGGCCTCAGAGCTGGCAATCTTCAACCTTATTATGCAAAAAAATAATAATATATATATAATATTTTATGATTCTGAGCTAAACAATACTGTATTCTCTCCCATTTGCTCAATTTTCAGTCTCTCAGGAGCCATCCTCCAGCTTGAGTTTTTATTGTTCTAAATATATATTACTCTAAGACAGGAACTACTGGGTTAACTTGCAACTAGAATCTATGATTTCACCACAAGTGTAGATGCGTGTGTCTAACGTGCACACATATGCGTGTCCCTTGTCCTTCCTCCCTGCAGCGCACCTTTAAATGACAGGCTTGAGCAGACCTTTCTCTGACGCCCACACGGTCAGGGATGCTCAGCACCTCAGCAACTCCCGACTCTCTAAGCCCTTCCCATTCAGATGGAGAGTTCGACTCTCTGATCCTGTGATCTGGACTATTTTCCTGGGGAACCTTGACAGGTCTGGGGAACTGTGAGAGAACCACTCGCTCCCATGGCACCTCTGCTGAGCTGGGACTCCAGGGTCTAAGGAGAAACCACATAGGAGAAATGTTTGCGCTTCACATGGCCTCCCGGGTCCCCTCGTGGCTTTAGGTCCAGCTTTTCTGGGGCTGAAGAGATACTGCCATTGGCCAGGAGTGGGTGGACGGGGGTGTTCCCGTGTGCTTCTTCTGCTTCCCTAAAAAACTTTTCGAATCTGTCCAGGTAGGGTGGCCTCTCAGGGAGCAGGTAGTAGTGTGTGGAGCTCGCCTTCTTCCCGTTTTCAATGATGGGCAGGATGCAGGGTGCCTTGCCAGCAGCCCCCTCGCTGTGCTGTCTCTGCAGGGCTTTGCTGCTCACGTACTTGGGGTCGGGGGCAAAGCTCTGGGTAGGGGGCATGACCCCGTTGAGGTAAGATGGGAGGCTTTTGGGGCTTGGGGTGCGGGAGTTGCTCCGGGATAAGGGCTCTCTAGGTGGGACTTTGGGGGGCCTGTCCTCATCGCTATAGGTACTGGAGGTGACCTCGGCCGACCACCTTCTGTAGTCTGGCTTGGCTGGCCGGGGAGGGATAGGGACCCGAGGGGGAACTTCGGGCTTGTCGTTGTCGGAATTGGGAGAAGCCCTTTGCACGGAGCCACAGATCCTGATGGCTGGCTTGTTGAAGGAGCCCGCGGGGCCTGAGTGAGACCTCCTCAGTCTCCGGTGGGCCTGGGGCGGAGGGGGGTTGGCACTCAGCGCCCCGGCTGCCTGGTCGGCCTCCTGGCTGAGATCCACAGCGGAGACGGTGGGGGTGTCGAAATATGCATAGTTGATCTGTCCGCAGCCTCGGAAGCTGCGCCTGCCGGGGCCGTCGGCCCTGAAGTCGGAGAGCCCACAGTCTTCCAGAAGGAAGTCCGTGTCCGAGCTGGTGAGGAACTCGACCTCGCAGTCTGTCTCGTCCAGGGCAAAGTCCTCGGAGATGGGCAGTGGAGGCAGGGGCCGGGAGCCCCGCTCACAGGGCGCTGAGCCAGAGAATAGGGACAGGGGACTCTTGACGGGGGTCAGCGGGGGTGTGGCGGCACAGACCCCATTCATCGCCAGCTTCTTCAGTCCACACGCCACCCGGTCCTGTTCCTGCTGCCCCCAGCCTTCACTTGGGGGGATGATGAGGGGAGGCAGGTGGGACTTCAGAGGAGGGCCGTGCTCTGCACAGTGGCTGCTGCTCATCGGGGTGGATCTGGAGGTGCGCCCTGGAAGGAAACGAGAGGTTATGGAGGATGGTCTGTGCTCTCCCTATGCGGGGAACCGGACCCCACCCCAGCAGCCTGGATTCCTGTCGCCTTCGGCTGGGTCACTCGTGGTGAAACACCAGCTGCTGGAACGCTGAGCACACCCAGGCAACTGCCGCGGGTGTAATCAAGGGCCTGGAGGCGGGGAACGCACCTGATCTGGTTCAAAGAACAAATTATCTCTTCCATCGTCTTGGCCGTGTGCACGGCGCACGCCCACACGCCCCAGACAGGTTCTGTGACGTGTGCGAAGTCCACTGAAGGTGAACAGCATGTAATTTGGGGAGCCAGGCCACACCAACCTGGCCATTTGCAAGACGGGCCACCCCGGACACGCAAGGCAGGCCTGCGATAAGACGAGGCCTTACCCGGCCCACTGCGATACCCAGAGCCGGCAGACTCACCCGCGATATGACAGGCAGCCCTTGGCAAAAATCTAGAAGGGCTGATGATACACACATTCATCCAAGTTTCTGTCAGTATCTGTACTATTCTGTTACTTTCAAACAGGTGTTCGAAGCTAGTAAGAAGAAGAGAGCTCATGTCTGAGCTTCTGGAGAGTTCAGTGTGTTTCCTGGCTGGGGTGGCTTCATGCCTCCACACAGAGACCCAGTGCCTCCGGCTGAGCCACCCAGAGTCTGACAAGAACACGCTTACTTCAGGATCTGCTGCCACTAGGGGTCAGACTCCTGTCGGAAATGGCCTCGGTCACGTCCTCATTCAGAAAACAGCACTGGGGGACAGGCTCCCTCGGGGCTGCCAGCCTCCTCTCCCTACGCCGCCGAGGGCACCCGGGTTCTCAGGACACTCTGGATACGTACCGATGGAGGTTAGCTGCTCCTGCGCCCGCGAGTTCAGACTGTAGGCCATGGTTATTGGGTCGATGTTTAAAAAGCCGCTGAAAGGGAAAGACGGACATCTGGGTCACAAACAAGCAGCAACTGTGTCCCCTCTCTCGCTCTGATGTCACCCGCTTGGGGGCTCTGGTGACCCCACATCCTGCACTTACTTCTCAAACTCGCTGCGGCCACCCCAGCAGGCCTTCAGGCTTCCCAAGGCTTGGCCATCGTGCAGAAACCCAGTTTTTAACGGGACTCTGATCTCCTGAGCAGCCACTCCTGCCATGGACATTGTGCCTTATTCTGGGACGTCTTCAGACTTGTGATGCCCAGGGATGCATACGGTCAACCAGTGGCTTTCATTCCCTGGTTGGGGGGAGGGGTGGGTACAGAGGAGGTTAAGAGCAGTGCAAACAATCCCAAAACAGGATGAAGTCGAGGGGAGAGAATTTCAGGGCCTGCGGGACAGAAACACCCAGTCACAGACTTACATGTGCTGTTGCTGCTGTTCACTTATCAAGCTGTGCCTGACTCTTTGCGACCCCATGGACTGCAGCACGTTGTAACACTCCTGAGTTCTTACTTTTCACGAGGTTACTTAAATGCAGACATTAAAAGTCTTTTTTGGGGGGGTGGTGGTGGTAAATACAGGCTTCCCAGATGGCACCAGTGGTAAAGAACCTCCTTGCCAATGCAGAGGCATTAAGAGATGTGGATTCGATCCCTGCGTTAGGAAGATGTCCTGGAGTAGGTAATGGCAACCCACTCCAGTATTCTTGCCCCGAGAAGCCCGTGGATTGAGGAGCCTGGCAGGCTACAGTCCACAGGGTTGCAGAGAGTCGGATATGACTGAAGCAACTTAGCAAGCATGCGGAAATACTAAGATGTGAGATGTTTTCAGCCAATGTAAAAGTTCGTCTCGGGCCAGGGCAGACCTTGAGGCTGGGCGTCGGGGCAGACAAGTGCACATGAGAGGCCTCACACAGACGTCTCTCCTGCCTCCTAGTAGACAGACCTGCCCTTGTGTGGTTGCACTGAGCGTGGAGCTCATTCCCTACTCCCTGCACCCCACCCTGTCCCAAGCTAAGAAAGTCATTTCAGGAATTACTGTGTTCAATATGGCAGCACCACTGTTCACTAAGACCCAACGCTTTGATGAAGCAGAGGGTCTACAGCTGTCACTTGGTGACCCCACAAGCCCAACACTTATTTAGATTCTGTATTTCAGGGGTGGGGGTGGGGACGGGCCCCGGGAAGACAAATTCTCCAGTCACTACTTGTGCAGGAATCAAGAAGTCCCCACGCACAGAGGACACTCACTCCCGTTCTCCTGTAAAAAAAAATCAAGTTCTGCAGGATGACCGGCTTCGGGCAGAGGCCTGGACAGCATCCTCCTCCCTTTTGAAGGCAAACTGCGGTCTGCATTCTCTGCATTCTCCCCGGTGGAGAGCCTAGTAATTTATGTGCTGCCTCGCTGCGAGGCATGGGTGACAGAGGCCAAGTCAGTGCAATTTCTCCTTATCCAGCCGCCCCTCTCTTCAGACCCCTCCAACCCTGGTCGGATGCCACGTGCCTGGAGCCCCCCTCTCCCCTCAGTCCCCACTGCTGGCTTTAGTTTCCTGCTTTTGTTGGCAAGGTATAGCACCCATCTCTGCCCCCTCTTCAGACACTCATATCTGCTTAGAACAAGTTGAGAACATACCCTCTCGACCCTCTGTGTCACAATGACCCCTTCTGTGACATGTAGATACACTTTATGACCCATTCTCATCCTCTCGGCAACTGTGTCTGCACAAACCAAGAGCTGAGTGCTGCGCTGAGGGCTGTGGGTGACACGAGTATGAGAGAGATGAGTGTGCGGAGCAGAGGGAGGCGGCACACGGGTCAGGACTCTGTTTTAGGGACCAACCTGTCACCCCCTACAGGACTGTGAGCTCAGGAAAGAAGCTGTGTCCCAGTCATTAATTATCACCACCTGAACAGGAGCAGGTGTTGGGTAAGTAGACGTTTGTTGAATGTATGTTTGAACAACGCCATCAAACTATTAGCATTGTCAATATCAACTGAATGTATACAATATGTAAGGCACAGTTGTTTTTAAGTTAAGGGTCTAAACAACACTCTGCAAATTTTTTTTTTTTTTTCATAAAAAGCAATGTAGAGAAGGTACTGTTTCAGTGACAAAGGACCAGGGGGCCCAATTACCACTTCTCAGCTTTTTTACTCTCCCAAAGTCAGCTGTTTGAATATACCAGGCAGAGACTTAATAGGTTTGAAATATTATTTCTAATAGTCAAAATTTCTCTTTCATCAGTCTCTAAAGATAAAGAGGAGGGGAACCCATCATTTCAGAAATCTAAGTTATTGAGGGGAGGTCTTTTCTGTTGTTTTTGAAGGTTGGTTTTTAGATTAGGAACACAGCAAAATGTGTTTTTACTTCCTTTGAATTCAGTTTAAGCTCTAAGAAAAAAATTTTAAAGACAAGTTTTAGAAAAAGATTTGCTAGACACTTCTTCTCTGTCCCTGCCCGGTGGTTCAGAGTGCTCTTCCTAAGAGATCTACGAGCGCTGGCAGGACAACAGGGAGCGTATCCGCGGTGATAGAAAAATGAAAGGCCAGAGAGGAAGAAGAATATGGTATTTAAGTGGTTTGAAAGCACACGTTTGAAGATGGCCCATCCAGATTACAGGAAAGTGCTGCGGGGGACTGTGGAGGCCCAGCCCCCACCTGTCTGCAGGCCAACAAGAACTACCAGTAATTACTGTGTGTCAGACTCCTAATGCCATCTAAATCTTCGCTTTCAACAGAGTGATTGTGTAACCATTGCTTCTGCTGAAATGGCCTCGGAATCCTGGCCCTCCGCATCAATGGCCCCTTAACATCCTGTATATGTTCTAGAAAAAGTTATTTTTCGGTCATTGTTTCTATCACCTACTTGTTAGCTTTCCTAAAGGGAAAAAAATTTTTTTTTTTTTAGTATAAAAAGAATTGTGTTCACTAAGGCAGCTCGCTTGTAACCACAATAGTGTCTTTGTGCATTCATCGAAGGTGACCTGCCTCTACATTTCAATGGGGAATTGTGAATGGGCTGTGTTATGAAACTGTCCAAACCTCCCACTGGCTCGCACGGGGAGCTCCGCAGCAGTGTCACTGCTCTCTCTCTTCTCCTATTCTGGAGAATAATTCCCCCCATGGTGGACTCCCAGGAGGGCAGCCTGCTCGGGGGTCCAGAAGCCAACATCTACAGGGTGTTCCCCCGGCAATAAACTGTGGGTGTGGGACAGAACCACCTGGAATTCTTTTATGCCTCTCAAAAAACTGTAGAAGCATTCAATATATGTACTCCTTGGAGTAGGGGTGGTGGATCCATCCATTGGTCAACCCCGAGTTAAAAGAAATGTGTGCGGAGCTCAAGGAAACTTAAGCTGATACTGCCGCGTTGTGAATTTTGTCCCCTTACATGTGTAAAATGAGCTCTGCCTCCCGATTCTTTAGGAAAACAACTGCAAAAGATAGCCCCCTCCCCCGCCCTGGGGAAAACCAGGATCTACAAGTCCAAGATGATACTGGGTGATGAAATGCAGAAACACGAAACCTGATGGGAATCTGGGCAGCCTAGCACACTGACCGGGGTCTCCATAATCTTGGGTATGGTAGCTCTTCTGAAATATGTGGACTAATCTTTAGCCTTTTAGGGCTGAAAATGCTGTTCAATACCAATGGCAGGTGTGAACTTCTTTTTCCTATTAACATCACTTGACTTTTTTTTTTTTTAATTCAAGGAAAAACAAAGGACAACCCTAAAACCATCTGTTTCTTGAGGTTGCCCCTTTACTTTCTGTCCTAACAACCTGGGCCCCGCCTTGAGTTCTGATCCCCGTAGAGGGCTTCAACCCCGCATCACAGCTCCTCAATCCCAGGTCAAGCCCTGGCTCAAGCCTCCACTTTGTATGTCCTATTGTCTGGTGATTACCTTTCCACTTGGATGGTCCCCTGGCATCTGGAACTCCACAAACCAAACCCCTCTTGCCACACTCCCTTCCCAAACTAGTTCACGGTCTAAGCAGATCACACGTCTCCCAAAGGCACCATTTTTATCCTGAGCCACAGCAGACGTGTGTTGACTCACCAAGGGCCAGAGCTTATTTCTATGCTGTTTTTCTCAAATCTATCTTCCTTCCGTCCTAATCTGCCTCTGCTATGAAGATCCTCAATCCACCCTACACGCTGGATCTCTGTCCCTGACCTAAACTAAGCTCAAGCTTAGATCTTCCGCTGCTCAAAGACCTTCAAAGGCTTCTCCATACATGCCGCTCAGCCTGCCATTGAAGGCCTCAGGAACAAGGCCCCAGTCCACTTTTTTCAAGCTCTTGCTTCTCCTTTCCCCAAACTGCTGTTAGAAATCAACGTATCCTTTAGGGCGGCTTCTCACGCTATCTTCTCCGTGAAACTGCTTCCTCCGGAAAAGCCAGAGAAGTGTCTCCGGGGCCTGATTAGTCTGCGCTGTGCCCTAGTCCCCTTCTGTCATCCTGATTTTCTACAACAGGACTCTCCGCCTCCTCTCCTCCAACAGATCCTGGCCTCATTCATCTCTAACATGTGCTTATTAAGTGGACTCTGAGAAAACATTCACCTCATTAAAAAAAAAAAAGTAATTACATGAAAGACTCATGTAATTTATAATATAAATCAGTGAAGAAGGGAAAAAGCACAGATTTGTAAGGGATAAACTTAACATTTGGCGACACTGATCAATTATAATACAAGTCTAGGGACATGGAACCAGCAAGGAATGCTCACTAAATTCATTTCCAAAGCCCAAAGCAGACGGTTTTGAGTCTGGGTAGTAAAAAGATTAGAGGCTTAAATGGTTAACACTGTAACTTTCCAAACTAGCAGCTGTTACTACATGCTTGCTTAAAGCAATCAGGTGGGGGCTTCCTAACAATGTCACCTTCTCTTCTGGATTATAAGACACCTACTGTGTTTTTGCTGCTAAATTTAAGTTCATTTTCCTTAAAAAAAAGGGGGGGGGGCGTACACCCAAAAGCATATTCCACATTCTTTATTAAATAGGTGAAATCACATGCTTTTTGTTTGAGGATAACCTCTTTGATACTGTTCTTTAAAAAAAAACCAGGCTACCTTAAGACAGTAACCTAGATATGCTTACCTGGCCACAGATCTCATTAATAAATCTCAGAAGCAATCCACGAGAGGGGGAGGGGCACATTTTTGTCACACGACTCATCCAGTTCTACTCAGTGCTTCCTTATTTAAAAGTGTGATGTAATTTCCTTCTTTCAATCTGGTTTAAGAACCTGATTTCTGTTTATTCAGGGTGATAAATGGTCTCCTCAGCTGCATTTAACAATTACCTCCCTAACAATTTCCATATCCAGGGAGATATCAGGTAACTCTATTTAGAGCCAAAATTTGAGAAAAAAAGAAACAGACTTCAGACTGTGACAAATACCAGGATTTTAGATTCCCCCCACCCACCCCCCAAAGAAACCAACTCATCTTTCATTCTGAAAATGTCTAAAATAGTCACCTTTGGGAAAGTGAAAAAAACAAATCAAGCCTCACTGTTTTTCCTGTGATCAGTGTCTACAGCACTAATGGCCGAGCGATCTGCACTGAACATTCAGTCCGGCTGTGTTACAGTTTTCATTTTCATTAGGAATATGAGAAAACTTAGAGATTTGCTCCTCACCTAACACATTCTGTGTTCATAACTGCTATGGTGGTGTGTGGTCTGAGTTGATTCACTGAAAGCAGAAGGCTCTTCAAAAATCACTGGCTTTAATTCAGGGTGTTGCTCGGATTTTAACAGGTGTGATCTGGCGGAGGGCGGAGGGGAGAGGAAGAGAGGGGGCCGCAAGGTAGGGGCTGCTCTGTGGAAGCATCAACAGCTTCACCTTGAATGCCCAGATGACTTACAAGGGTGTTGAACGAAGTTAATAACATGGAAGGAAACTCTGTGGTTTCTGTGAAGACATGAGTGGCCCAGTGCAGTGGGAATGGACATATTTTGTCCTCCTGCAGCTTCAGACCTGGTACACAATAGGCCATTGGTAGGTGGTAAAAACCAATGTGACCAGGAAAATATTTCACCTTCACTCTGTCACAGTCAAAGCTGGATGACCTAAGTTCAGGAATAATTCAGAATATTTTCTAGCTAAGTATTTTAAGAAATGGCAAGCCAATGGAAAACCTATTTATTCAACTCCACGGTCACTGCCAGCCTCTGGACTCCCGCCGTCTCCCACACGGCCCTGGTGACACAGCAGAAACACCCCGAGGCAAGAACAGATGCTTTTGTCCTTTGTCCCTTCCCTACAGAGTACCGCTAGCATCAGCAGAACACACAGACACACTGGAGGGAAAAATATTATTCCTTTCAGACACGTGCATGGTAGGTTTCCAATTGTAGGAGATATAGGATTTCTATTCAAATCTTAATGATGATGAGCACAATAGTCTAATGATGGGAAGCGTATCTTTCAAACTTCAAATTTACTTAACGAGCGTTTAAGTCACCCAGTGGGTAACCTGGGATTGTTACAGTGAACAGAAACCCAGCAAGCATAATCACTAGTTCCCTGGATGCTTATCTGACGGGCATTGTTCTAAGTGCTTTATGTGTATTACCTAATTTAATCCACAGCCCTGGGAGCTGGGTGCCTGTGATTACCCTCATTTACAGACAAGGAACTGGAGGCACAGAGCTGAGGGGCCCAGGCTCCAGGCTTGAGCCAGGTTCTCCCACACACCTTGCCGACGGATGATATGAGCCACTACAGAGCCCAAGTCTTGGTGGGGGTGGGGTGGGGGGCGCCTCAGACAGACTGTCCTGGGGCTCTGTTGACTGCTAACAGTTTTTCTTGGGTAACCTTTAGTGTATCAAAGTTCCTATTTAACCTCCAGTCCCTCAAATCTCCAGTAAGAGTTATTACTTGCAGTTCTGTCCTATCTATCCTCTAAAAGGAGAGGAGGGATTAAGGTATTGATCTATTCTGTGACCTCCTCAAACAGTTCTTTGATACCCTCGACTTTTCGTGACACAGGGACACTCCGCCGTCATATAATCCATTTGATAATAACGCAGGTCTGTCTTCACTCATAAAAAGGGGTCACAACACATACCCAGAGAGCCCCCCAGCCTGGATCTCTGTGGGGCATTATTACAATAGAGTCTTATAATCAGGCTCTACTGTAAGATCCAGAATATAATGATAGAATGTCTTGTATTTGGAAAGTGTTCCACAAATGACAAAACACTTTCTAACATGTCATCCCACTTGATCCCGACAACACCCCTGTAAGAAGTGGCAAGGATCATGATCTCCATTTCGCAGAGGAGGAAGTGACGTGAGGTGAAGCATCCTCCTATCTGCTAAAGGTCAGCACGGCACAGCACCTTCCTCGCTACACTTTTCTCACCTCGCCTTTCTAGCGTGTCTGCTTTGTAGGCGACAGCCACGTTTCTCCTCCTCTTGGTTACAGGTGGGGAGACTGATACACAGAACAGGACCTGAGCGCTGGTCCACTGGGCAGAGCAAGACTGAACTCAGCTCCTGTGTTTAGCTCACGGGTTCTTAAGAGGGCAGGGTTTCACTGATATTTTCACAAACAGCTACCAGATGCTTACTCTTTTTGACTAGATACAATGCTCATTGAAAGGGACATGGTGCTGCCAGAGGAAGGCCCAGTCTAGCGAGGAGAGAGGTAACAGGCAGGCAAGCAGTTTCAGATTGTGGTCACCGTCAAGGGACCAAATGGGGAACAGTAGAGGACAAGGAGGGATGCTGGCCTATTCACGCAGGCAGTGAAGGCAGGCTTCTCTCGCGCGATTTTTCAAATACGAATCTAAAGGATGAAGAACGGGCAGCCGGGAGGAGACTCAGGAGGAGAGCATTTCATGCAGAGGGAACAGTGTCTTCAAAAGACAACCTGTGACTCGTCGAGTTTCATATTCTGGGGGGGCCTTTATTTAACATGAGCTCTTGGTCGGTATCTTCTCATCCTTACCTTCCTACTGTGTCCTCTGTTAGACTGTAATGTTTTGTGGGATCATGGCACTCTGGAGTTGAAAAGGGCTAACTCATGTAGCCAGGGCCCCATATTTAAAAAATATATTCGATGGCCTTTTGGTAATATTGCCCAATTTGATGGTACAAGGGACTGGATTCAAGTATCAGCAGTGACTCCAAATGGTAGAACTCTTTTTTTTCCTCTCTTCTGAAATCTGAATCCCATGCTAACTTTCCCTTACCTTAAAATAATTGCTGTATGGAGCTAGTCACTTAGGTTCAGAACCCTTGAAACTCACCAATTTTATCTATCTTTATAAAGCATGTGTTTATGCTGTGCGGATAATGCCAAAATGCCACAATGAAATTTCGTTTCTCTAGTGGGTTATCCATCAGCTTTTAAAATGCGTGACCAAACAGCAGCACCAAAGGATGCTCCATGAATCCTGATGCTGCTGCACCGATTCAACTGTATTTAGGTCAAGAAAAGAGTTGTGCCTCTGCTAGAGGGAGCCTGTGACATTCAAATTCCTGGAATTACCCTTGGCACCACCTTTCCCCTCCTCTGTTCATCTTTCTAAAGAAACCTGATGGTATGCAGAAATTCAGGTCAGTTTCCAGCATGTTAGATTGCACCTGTAATTTGGGTGACTTGCTTTTAAAAGCTACCATTACTACCAGCAGAAGGGAAGTACTATCTGGTTCGGCTTCCGAGGAGCGGCAGTTAAGAGCTCTTTCCACAGAAAAACTCAGGTGTACACTGTAATTAAATCTCACAGAACCGAGCGACTAGCATCCACTGTGAACTTAAAGTAGGAAACCCAATGCATCACAATGCTGTTTCTCCCTGTCAAAAATACGAATAATTCAGACATTTCATAACAGCCATTCGAAAAAAGCAGATTTGCTTTCTGAGCCTTATCAGTGACTGGTGCAATCCTGCTGAATTTTAAAATGTAAAAAACGCTTTCATTTATCAATCACCAACTAATGTGCAAAGCTGCCTAAGACAGAAGCTGTGCAAGGCAGGGTTCCTGCCCTTAAGGAGTTTACAATCTAGTATCTGCAGGGTTATATATTGTTAGTCCCAGTGAGTGTCCACAAGAACACACAGCTGAAAAGGAAACCTCTGTGTTTGAAGTGAAGGCAATGAACTCCATGCTATAACCAATTTGTAGTTCTCTTCAAATATGCTAATATCTGTAAACAAGCCTGACTGATTGATAACATACTGATAACCAATCACCGTCAGCCTGTTAACAAGGACCTGATTTCTTTCATTTTGGTCTTAACAAAATTTGGTCATTTCCTGAAATGGGTATCAAAATGCCTTTACGGAAAACTCCACTTACAACTACATAATTCCAGTGAGGTTTAAAAAAGAAAAGAACAAGGAAAAACAAAAAAGCAGAAATGCAGTTTAAAAAAAGAAAGCAAGACAAGGTATGGCGAACTTAATCCGATGCTTCAGTCTTCTCAACAAATGCTTTCTCACTGCATTCTTAACAGATTTATAAAAGCCTGAAATTTTGCAGAACACTTGTTCTCCAGAAGAGAAGGGGGGAAAAGAGCATTTTAACCTCACCTTTCTTCACCCCTGACAGTTGCCTAGAAACCAGTCTTGCTCTACCTGTGTTGCAGGTGTATCTAAAGTCACCAACACATCTCTTTTAAAGCTACAGTCTCTATTCTGACTGCACTTAAGTTTATGACTAACAATCTATTCATATTTTTTATCAGGTAAGAGACTGGTTTCTTTCAAGCAATGACGAAATCCTAATAAAGACTTTGCAAGTACCAATACAGTACTAATCCTGGTGAAAGAGTCATCTAATTTGTACAAGACTACGATATACATATAAATACACACACGCACAGAGGCGAAGTATCTAATAAGCGTTCACGTTTCGAACACAATTCTGCACTTCTTTCCCTTTTGAGACAGCATTTAGGACGTTCTAGCAAAGAATCGCGTTCCTGGGAGGAGAAGGAGGGCACAGGGCTGCTCGGATGAATTAAGAACACCGACTAGGGATGACCGTCGTCGCCGAGACCGAGCAGTGGGACCGCGGGTCAGAACCCGCGCCGATCCCGGCCCCCAGCAGCTCTCCGTCCCAGTCTGCGTGCGCGCGGTGTGGACCAGACTCGCGCAGCCCCGGGAAAGAGGGGGAAAGAGCCCGAGGCCGCCACCAACCCGCGGCCGCAGGACCCCAGCTCGCCGCTCCTGGAGCCGCGCGTCTCCAGCGCGCCGGGCCGGCCCCTCCCTCCGTCCCGGGAGACTCCGCGCCGGGAGACCCTCTCCGCGCCCGGGGACCCGCCCCGCGTCGGGAGCCGCCCGGAGTCCCGAGGGGCGCGGCGCCGCCCTTCCCGCCCCGGGCCCATAGGCCCCTTACCCCAGCAGAGCCGCAGCTGCCCCACGGAGCCCTCCCGCGCATGTCCGTCCCGGCTGTCTCAGCGCCTCAGGCTCAGGGGCCAGACACCGCGCAGGCGCCTCGCCCCACGCCAGCCGCTCGCTCCCGCTCGCACTCCAAGCTCGCACCCGGCAGCCGTCGTCGCTGCCACCGCCGCCTCACTATATAGTAAGGGGGCGGGGCCGTGACGTCGCCGCTCACCGCCCCACCTCCGCCGCGCAGCCAATCCCGGCCTCCAGCCGCTTAAAGGGGAGATGTCGCGGTCAAGGTGCTCGCGTGGGGTCCACTGGCGTCTGATGGCCCCTCGCCAGGGAAGCAGTCTTTGTCTCTCGAGGGACGTGTTTTTGGCCTGCTGCGGCCCGGGCGTCCCTGCTCTACCGAATCCAGGAGGCCGCTGCCCGGCTCCGGGCACTCCTTCCCCTGAATCTTCCTCTGAATAGTGCAGGCCGCCCGGCCTCGGCCGCAGTTCCTGCCCGAACCAAAGGCGGCGCCATGCCTCTCACGGGGTTTCCGTCGTTTGCATCCCTGGGAAGGGTTTTCTCTTCCTCTGTCCGCCGGCCGCGTGGGTGGGCCGAGGGCACCGCGGGGAGGCGAGCGGAGCCTCTGCGGGCCGGCCTGGGGAGGCGGGGGGTGGGGGGGCGCATCTCCCGCCTGCAAGACCCGAGCTCACCACGAGGTCCGCGGGCCAAGGCGTGGGAGGGACAGCGCGGGGCATCAAGGGTCTGCGCAAGACTAGAAAGGACAGAGCGGGGCATCGGAGGACAGCGTGGGCAGAGTGGCACAGTGTGAGACGGCAAGGGTCAGCGAGGCCACATGCGTGAGGGTGCCTGGCCATCTCTCTTCTGACCACAAATCTGCACATGGAGGCCAGGCCTGGTTGGCAGTTGACTCGGATAGGGCCGCCCACGGGCTTCCAGAAGGTGTCCCCCACCCCCAACCCGGTGTCTGCTTGAGTTCCAATCTCTTGTTTACTTAATAGACCCACGCAGACCTCAACATCTCTTGGCATCAGGGCAGCCACTGATGTCCAAGGACAAAACAGCAGCGAGCCGGCGGGAGGAGGTTTCTCAGGGCGCCAGTGATGCAACTTAGGCTTATAGTTTAACCGTAAAATAAATAATACAAATGATAACAAACCAAGAGTAACTCAAGTAAGAAAAAAAGCAAACAGACAGAAACCCTCCAGTTTTAACTAGAACAAATCCCCTGAATGGTACTCTGTTGAGCAGAGGCCAGAGACCTCCTGCTGACCTCTTTGGTCTCTGCAGAGGCCCTTTTTGCATTTCAGCAGTAATGCCGGATAGTTAGACATTTAGCGCTGCCTAATTGGGGTAGTTTAACATATGGAATGAGATTGCGGCCTCATTATCAGGTTAACTATTAACTTTACACTGCATGAAATGATTTGCCTTCTCCATACTGTTATTTACTTTCTTTTAAATTTAATTCAAAGGCTTAATTTTGAATTCAAGGCCTTAAACACCAAAAAAAAGGAAAAAAAAGGGGGTGGAAAGAAAAAAGAAAAGAAAGATAAAACAAAACTCTTTTATGTGCAAGATATTTAGCCAAGAGAACTCTATCCCCCCATTTTGATGGGCTCCTTTGGGTCATTTTCTTGGGTCATTTTCATGGCTAGGCTACTTAACAGTTCAGTTGTTCCAACTTTCTTTTAAGTTTTCTTATTGCCATTTGGTATTATTTTAGGAAATGATGGCAATTAGGCATAACTAATTGCTAACTTTCTTACGGAATCAACTAGGTATTTTGATTCACAGTTACATAGATTGCCCCCCCCCCATTTTGGTTTCACTAAAGTTTACAGCTTACCCATACAACTGTTATCAGTGTAAAAAAGGGATCAGCATGAGAACTTGCCAGAGAACATCTTTTCAGATCTCACAGTCCAGCATTTAATGAATGGGGACTTAGCTGAGCTCAAGTTTCACCCAAAAGGAACCCTAGTTGCACTATTTCAAGTCACCACAATACAGCTGTAATTTGTGCTTTGGCCTTATTGGCGAGCTTTCACATTCTACCATTCATTAAACAGTGATAATCACTAGAGCAACCATCAAACACACCCCTTCTTTGGAGAAAGAAGATGAACAGGATACTCACTATAGGATTGGGAGCTGGGAGCCGAATGAGGGGCTGTTTTGGTAAATTATAAAAAAAACCCAAACCCACAAAATCACAGGAGTCACTCCTCATGAATCCAATTTTTTCTTCTGATCTATTTAAAACTTGCAAAATAAACATCTTAAAAATTTTTCTGTATTGAAATAAAGTCGACTTACAATGTAGTGTTAGTTTCAGAAATACAACAAAGTGATTCAGTTATATATATATGTATATGTATATATTTTTCTTTTTTTAACATTCTCTTTTATTATAGGTTATTATAAGATATTGAGTATAGTTTCCTGTGCTCTATGGTAGGCTCTTGATTATTTTAGATATAATGTATATATTTTAGTTCTAAACTCCTAATTTATCCCCCTCCCCAAAATAAACATTTTAATTTATTCATTTTGGAGGAAAAACCAGTTATAGCTGATGGCTTACTGAATTTTGCTTTTAATGATATTCACATAATATGGCTTTCTCAGCTGTGGATGAATTACATGAGAAGACTTAACCCCACAAATCTTTTATCTACGACTCTATTAATGATATTTTGTAATAGCACTAGCATGTCAATAATATTGTGGAATATTTGGGGAAGAGTTTAAATGGAAAATGCTAAGCAAGTTGAAATGAGCCTTTTTTGTTTATCAAGTGATCATTTGGTGACTTTTCACAGATTAGAACACTAAGAGGTTTAGGGGAAAAAGTACCTTCTTTGTACTGAATCTAGCATGTTTTAAAATTATCTCCAGTAAGGAAGAAATTTAAAGTCAGAATGTTTTTTCACATCTCTCTGAATCCATCTAATTTTGAGGTCACCTCCCAAGGAATTTATATTAACTGATGTTATTTAATATAAAAGATTCTAAACATAGCATCTAGAACATTAGACATATCACATTGACCCAGATTGTCACTTGGCACTTGTGCGTCTTTCAAAGTAAGAAGAGGCTGTCCTTGGAGTAAGAACAGGGGGAGGTTCTGGCTCAGAAATCTTACGATCACAATCTCTGCTTTCCTGAGGACATTGTTCCTGTCTGTCCTCTCCCAGCATCCTTGCAAGTCGTGTGTAAGCTCACATTGTGCCAGAGAGGGGCCTTGCAACCCTGAATTTCTGTTTTGATATTATTTGAATCCTGTAAAAGAGGATCACAATTTGGCATTTATTCATCTTGATTACAGATGGTTTTGAATTTTGACGTGTTTATAGAGACATATTTTAAAGTGAGACACTTTCTGCATACCTGCTTAGTCCTAGAGCCTTTTCTATTCATGATATATGTAGATACGCACTTTCTAAAAACTAATTTATAGATATGTGCAACTAAAAAATACATAACAATAAAATAATTGCATTTCATATAGGTCATTTGTTGTCGCTTTATGTTTTGGAAACATCTGGGTACACACACACAATAGATACATGCACATATATATGTATTAGAAATATACATGTATATACATATTTATATAGTATTTCCAATAAACTTTGTGGATTATTTTAGATACTTACACTGACAGGGCCTGAGATTCGCCCATGAGGATTGCCTCGTCGAATCAAAGTTTCCATGGAGCTTCCAAATTTAGCAGTCATTTGAAAAGTTTCACAGTAAAAGATTTTCTTTACAACTTCCATTTTCACCAGGGATATTAATGAAGGATATTACTTCACCTTCTTAGCTTTCCCCTAAATATATATATATGTTTATGCAGTATATTCAGCCTGGGAAAAGACCAAACAGGCTGGTTTTAATTTATCTGTCTACTGGTTTAAGTGTTAGGGCCAGGGCTTACCTGTCTTTGCTTAGCATGAGTTTTGGAGGGCTGTTTGTATAGTTTTCTTTTAACTGGGCCACTTTTTCACTTAATGCTCCCTTAACAAACATTTGATGCTGTTGGCAGTTATTATATTTCTAGTTTTATCCCATTTCTAGAACTTGAAACCTTTTTTTATTGTTCTATAGATACATTAATGTATTGATGTTTATAAGACAATTTTTTTCAAGTTTCTTTGAAACACGAATCTGATTTTTATCTTCAAATTTTAACATGACATTTTCTTCCAAGTAAATGCTGTATTTCCCATGAGCTGGCCAGTAGGGTGTGCTCTAGCCCCTTGCCAAATTAATTAATTAATTAAAAATATTAATGTCAGCTCTCCATTAAGAGATTTCAGGAATATATTTCACTTCTTCACTGCCACCAACATAGATGAGGTATGGTTATATAGACACAAGCTAATAGTTCAGCACACACAACATATATGGAAAGTTACGTCATTATATGAAAGCAGGAAAACAGAGCTATTTACTTCTTTGGATTTAGTTCTAAAATAACTTGGTATAGGGACTTCCCTGGAGGTTCAGTGTCTAAGACTTCTTGCGTCCAGTGCAGGAGGCCTGGGTTCGATCCCTGGTTAGGGAACTAAGATCCTACATGCCACAGCTAAAGGTCCCACAAGCCACAAGTAAGACCCTACAAAGCCAGTATGTAGCCAGTGCTTGTGTGTGTGCTCCATCATGGTCAATTGTTTTGCGACCCTGTGGACCAGGCTTCCCTGTCCATGGAATTTTCCAAGCAGAAATGCTTTAGCAGGTTGCCATTTCCTTCTCCAGGGGATATTGCTGACCCAGGGATCAAACCTACAAGTCTTGGGTCTCCTGCATTGGCAGGCAGATTCTTTACCAGTTTGCCACCTGAGAATCCCTAAGATCTGAAATAGCCAAAGAAATAAAAATAATATTTTTTAAAAGGCCAACATGGTATGATTTTACCAAATTGGTTCCTTGGTAAGAGATATTTTCTTTTCTTCAGGATGAAAGAAGAATAAGGAAAATGGTGCAGTGATGAAGGGTCTGTATTTGGAGGGATGAGTTTGAATCCCCACTCTGTCACTATCTATGAGCTGGGGCTAACAGTGCTTCCTACTCTGTAGGGTTACTGTTTCAATAAATAAGATTGTACACTTAAAAGTATTTAGATCATGGCCTGGTCCCAATCAGGATTCAATATGTGTTGTTATTCAGTCACTAATTCATCTCTGATTCCTTGCAACCCCATGGACTTCAGCCCTCCAGGCTGGTCTGTCCTTCACCATCTCCCAGAGCTTGCTCAAACTCATGTCCATTGAGTCGGTGATGCAATCCAACCATCTCATCCTCTGTCATCCTCTTCTCCATTTGCCTTTAATCTTTCCCAGCATCAGGGTCTTTTTCCAGTGAGTCAGCTCTTTGCATCAGGTGGCCAAAGTACTGGAGCTTCAGCTTCAGCATCAGTCCTTCTAGTGAGTATTCAGGGTTGATTTCCCTTAGGATTAACTGATTTACTCTCCTTGCAGTCCAAGGAATTCNTTTCCAGTGAGTCAGCTCTTTGCATCAGGTGGCCAAAGTACTGGAGCTTCAGCTTCAGCATCAGTCCTTCTAGTGAGTATTCAGGGTTGATTTCCCTTAGGATTAACTGATTTACTCTCCTTGCAGTCCAAGGGATTCTCAAGAGTCATCTCCAACATCACAGTCCAAGTCTCCTTCTCAGGAGTCATCTCCAACACCACACTTGGAAAGCATCAATTCTTCAGTGTTTAGCCTTCTTTATGGTCCAACTCTCACATCCATACATGACTGCTGGAAAAACTATAACTCTGACTATATGGACTTTTTTTTGGCAAAGTGATGTCTCTGCTTTTAAAAATGCTGTCAAGGTTTGTCGTAGCTGTTCTTCCAAGAAAAAAGTGTTTTTTAATTTTGTGGCTGAAATCACTGTCTGCAGTGATTTTGGAGCCCAAGAAGATAAAAATCTGTCCTTGTATCCACTATTTCTCCATCTATTTGCTATGAAGTGATGAAACTGGATACCATGAACTTCGTTTTTTTTAATGTTGAGTTTTAAGCCAGCTTATTCACTCTCTTTCTTCACCCTCATCAAGAAGACTCTTTAGTTCCTCTTCACTTTCTGCCATTAGATGTTCAGTTCAGTTCAGTCACTCAGTCGTGTCCAACTCTTTTTGACCCCATGGACTGCAGCAGGCCAGGCTTCCCTGTCCATCACTAGCTCCCGGAGCTTGCTCAAAACTCATGTCCATCAAGTCAGTGGTGCCATCCAACCATCTCATCCTTTGGCGTCCCCTTCTCCTCCTGCCTTCAATCTTTCCCCAGCATCAGAATCTTTTCCAGTGAGTCAGTTCTTTGCATCAGGTGGCCAAAGTATTGGAGCTTCAGCTTCAGCATCAGTCCTTCCAATGAATATTCAGGACTGATTTCCTTTAGGATTGACTGGTCTGATCTCCTTGCAGTCCAAGTGACTCTCAAGAATCTTCTCCAATGCCACAGTTCAAATGAATCAGTTTTTCCGTGCTCAGCTTGCTTTATGATCCAACTCTTACATCCATATATGACTACTGGAAAAAACATAGCTTTGACTAGGTGGATCTTTGTAGGCAAAGTAAGGTCTCTGCTCTTTAATGTGCTGTCTAGGTTGGTCATAGCTTTTCTTCCAAGGAGCAAGCATCTTTTAACTTCATGGCTGCAGTCACCACCTGCAGTGATTTTAGAGCCCCCCAAAATAAAGTCTCTCACTATTTCCATTGTTTCCCCATATATTTGCTATTAAGTGATGGGACTGGATACCATGATCTTCGTTTT